>JARFOD010039826.1:10270-23751 GCA_031763545.1 Mopalia muscosa | reverse complement strand
CAGAAGACTCCGTCAAGTAAGGAACCCTCCACAGAATTTGCAGGAACTTGGTTCCATGTTGGTTCAATTATGGCGAAGCATTCCCCAAGCTGTGTTCAGACGCATCATTCAATCCATGAGGAGACGTTGCATCGCTGTTGTGAACGCTCACGAAGGGCATACGCGCTATTGACATGCTTTCATCAAGTTGTAACTTACCATTTTACTCTCTTACATTTCCGTAACATTTAACCAGTGGAACAGGTTACATTATGAACAGGGTTTTTATGGTACACCGTCCTTAATGGGTACAAAATGGAATTTAATTATCTTGTATGTTCAACTTATCGACATCCAAACGAGTCTGAAGCTTCTTTTTTGACTGAGTTTAATTAGTGCCATTGATTTGGTTGCGTGACAAGTGAGTGGATATTCACACAAGTCCACAAGATCTTCTGACAAAGTGGAAGTTATGTTGTTCAACAGTTCTTCGATACAAGACTGGTCGACACCTTCGGAGGAAAACAAACCCAGATAAAACTTTCTTACTGTTCCCAACATATATTTGGGGGAGGTAACGGAATCAGTATCGATGGATCTAACGCTGCGCATCAGATTTTCCGTATCCCGCGCCTTCTCCAAAGAACAGAAGTTGCGAGTCGGCTGTTTGCCTTTCAGGTCCCACTTTACTCTGGCCCGGAGACACAGAGCTTCATACTTCTGGCGTTCATTGGCTTTGATTTTGAGCTGAAGTCGAAAGAGCAACAACGGATATGACTCGTGAGGCAGCCACTGCACTTCAGCGATCAAGAGAAGAGTCAAGGACACAGCTAAAATCGCCTGCTAAAATTGTGTCGTTTTTACATTTCTCAAGCAAAGGTAAAATATCATTACAGCCGGCACCTTTCTTGGATGACGGTCGGACCATGAACGTTGACAAAGGACAGTTGATCACCAGAATATTCCGCATCCACCTTAACCTAATGTCCCCCAGGATCAGAGCTGGTAGATGAAAAAAGCCCCACAAGTCAGAACAGACATCAGCTCCTGCTTTGTGATTTGAACCGGACGCCGAGATAACTTTACCATCGATAGTCTTTTCAAAACGCACTACTTGTTTTGAATAAGTGAAATGCGTTTCCTGTTGAAATGCCGCGTCTGCTTTTAGAAAGTTTAACTTCTCTGCTAGGGAAAACTGTTTCTAGTTTGCGGGTAACCCTTGTACATATTAGATATAAATTTTAGACCTATAAGTTAGTGTATGCTGGGACTGATCTATCTGGGATATTTCCGGCTTCAGAAACCCTGTTATGAAGTGAATTTCAGAATAGTTTTTATTTTCTAAAAGTTTACTTTTTGTAAGTGAAAAAGTTATATTACATTCATTCAAATCTGTAAGTCACGTGGGGTGACATGGGCATGGTCAAGACCGCCTGTCGCTTGGTAGCGGTATAGTTGTCAATCAAATACTATAGCCAATGGTATGTTTCTTAAGTCCCTAATTGCTTGACCAATCGAAATTAGTCTGTTAAACAGACGTTTTCGGAAAGGTTAAAAAGGGAGAGAACTAAAGAACTAGGATATAGAAAGGATAGAAAGAGAAGAGGAAAACTAGAGGTGATGTACATAGCCATGGGTTTTCGGACCAGGTTTCTTAATTGGGGATAGGCTGAAATCGACAGACAACTTGATCTGAGCTAAGTACAAATTGAATTCTTTATTTTTAACTCAAATTTAGGACAACTCAACACGACCTGGTTATAGGTTAGTGTGTGCTCAATATATTGCAAATTTTTAGCTAGGTACTATTTAAAGGCAGGAACGATTACCTTCCTTTACTACTTAAATTCATTATAATACTTTAAATTCGAAACTTGTCTTTGTGTTATTGTATTTCAGTCGTCACTTGTTGGGGGTTGTATATGATCTCACGTGTATGCAGATGTGAAATTCCTTTAAATACGCTTTCACTGTATGTAACATCTCGCATAGTTTGCATACAAGTAATTGAAGTTGGCGTTGTCTAATAAAATCCATAGAGAAAGTGAAACTTTATAACAGTTTGGGATCCTACTGCAAACATTTTTCCCAAAATTCCTTCAACCCTATGTTATACTCTACTTTTTTGTAACAATCAAAGTCCATTCACCTGTTCATGGCATAATATAACCTCACATTTTGAGTCAAAATGAAGTCATCGTTTTTCGGAATTTCAGTACTTGTGAATTATGTGCTGTGTAAAACCGGCTAAAATAAAATCAGCTTTTAATATAAAACGTTTGACGTATATTGTGAAAAGGCTCTTAACGACAGATATAAACTTTTAAATCTTTTAAAATGGTGATACATTATATGTTTGTAAAACTGGACTTTGACCTAGTCCCCGAATGTGAGCGTATCACATGTCCATATTTTACTATAGTTGTCGGTTATGTATCTCTGCTTTTACCTGTGTTATATAGAGGCTATAATAATAGTTCCAATCAGTATATATGAAACTTCCTGTGTCCGGGAATTAATTTCTGACCAAATTTGACCCAACAGGACAAGTTGCTACGGAAATAAATAGTATGCTATTAAATACGATTTTTTTGCCGTTCAAAGAAAGTTTATCGAAAGATTAAATACTATTAAACACGGCATTTTAAATGTTAACAAGGGCATTTATTCCGAGCTACTCTGCATTACAACTTTTGACGAATTATTCGCATTAATCCGGATTCGCTTCCAAGCAATTGATAGGATGCGTGGTAACGTCTGCGCAACCAATCAGATGATGTGGTGCGAGAGGACTGTTAATAAATATGACAGCAATAGTCAATAATGAAAGTGCAAAGTGGAAAAAGAGATACTTTCGGGGGGATTCAACCAATTGAATGAGAGTATTGCATATGTCCGCCTCTGAAGACACAAACTATTCATATTCACATCAATAGAGCTTTAGGCAGTTAAAAAAATTGTCAAAACTAGAGTATAATATTCAGCATATGCTATCAGCAAAAATTGGACAATTTATCCACCAGGGGGCGTACCTGTCATTCTTTGTATATGTGAGTAATCGGTCAAGGGTTGTTATGCAGAGTAGCTTGGAATAAACCCTTGGCTTGAGAAGACGAGCATTTTATTAAGCTATTCCTAATTCTGCAAACTTGTTTAAAATATTTTCAGATCACATTTAATTTGCTTAGTGGTAGTGTATGCGCTTAGTAATCCTACTTCGATTCATCGTTCGTGGGATTAAGTCCGTCTGGCGATTATAAAGTATATGAATTAACCACATGATGTGGCTCCGGCAATCCCGGGTGTGGTTTTTACGAGTTTCCCTCCAGGATTTTGTATAGTAATTAGGAAAGGAGCAGTACGAATTAAGACAGCTCGTCCTCATATAACTGAAATACCTTAGAGTACGACGTTAAACCCCAAACAAACAAAACCGAAAATATTCACCAACTATTCTGTTTTCAATTTGACAATCCATTTTTATTTTTAGTACATTCTATTTTTAATTTTCGTAATTAAAAGCAATTTTTAAAATAGCAAAGCGATACGCGAGAAATGGTGAAATCAACATGAAATAATAATTTCTTCGGAAAAAAATATTTTTTATGTGGAAGAAATGCTTTTTATACTGAGAAATAACTGTTCATTCTAAAAAAATACATTTAAGATAAAGAATGTACAGTAAGGTACATGTATGAGGTGTTTCTCCGACTGAAACGATAGTCACAGGCAAATCACTCACAGCCGAGTTTTATTTTTTGTTAAACTGATTTTTTGTTTTCAGTTAAGATTTTATATTAGACGGTGATAATTGTATATTTGATGGTGAGATTTTTTTATATTAGGTGTACTGATTTTATATTTAAAGTTAAATGCCTTTTTATAATATACGTAAAACTTTTTATATTACCAGTGGATTTTATATTACACGTCTTTTTATAATAGCCGGTTTTACAGCTACATGGTGAGTCTGACCTCGTTTCGCTCCCTTGTCCTGTATTTGAAAGGGCGGAGCAGCGAGATGGTCAAAATGGGCTTTTATACTTTCCTTTTAAGTGATCACATTCTGACTTCTGATTGTAGTGAATCTATTTGTAGATGAGGTGACATACCTTCCTCTTGTTGTTGGATGGGCGTAATTGTGGGTTGACTTCCCTCATAATATGGTATGGTCCCCTCGGGAACTGAAGCCGACTCTGGATAGCAGTCCGCTTTCAATTCAAGGCTTTGGTAGTGATTTTCAAAATAGTGACCTAGTAAAATAGGGGCTACTTCATTTCGTGTATCACACGGGTCAATGATTGTTATATTCCGGTCCAAATGTAACCCTTGTTGAGAACTTGTAATAATCACAATGGATCTTTTTGTCATACGACACATGGCGTCGACTGCAATGTGATCGGCCCATGTTCCGCTCTTTCCAATCTCTCTCAAATAATGGCCCCAGCAGCTATACTCCGCCGTATCAATGGCATCAACATAATGCTCTCGACACAACTGCAGCAAAATAACAAATACAATTGATTCCATGTCAATATGTTGGTATTTTAAGCTAACTTACACTGGTACAGGTAGGGCCTTTGGCGCCCAATTAAGACCAATGGCGAATAACATCAATACTTGTATTGTATATTAACATAGCTGATACGTTTTTCTATTCCATGGTGAATTTGTTTAACTGAAACAACCGATTATTCTCGTTTTTTGTACAAACATAAAGGTATTACCTAGAGCTGGTGTCGGCAACAAAAAGATTATGTCAAAACGGAGAATATGAGTGCTACTTTTGCAAACAATAATATTTTAAGCTATGGGAAAAGAAAATCCATATGGTTTAATAAACTTTTACCTCTTAATTTCCAAAATTCCCTGTACGTACATTTGAAAGTGCAACAAATCTTAAAAGGCTCCACGAATTCGTCTTTGGAATATGGGATATTGTTCTCCTAAACTCGACAAGCAAAATTGGAACACTAGGCACATTATATCAAGCGTAGCCTATACAATACATTCAGAAGCAATACAGTCTCATTATGTTACCCAAAGGCATGTTTACCTCGGCATTATTCTGAAGATATTTCACAAGAAGCTTGCGCAACTGTGTTTGATTTCTTCGGGGCTCTTTCAATCTGTCCAGTTGGTCACTGATGGCGTGGAAAAAGCAATTGCCATCTCCAGGCGTTGGCTTTCGAAAAGCAAGACCTGCTTGCTGGACATTAAACCTAAGTAAATCATATGGGTTGCCTGTCTTTGCTGGATCTGAAATGTAATAACAAACGTTCGTGTATGCTACCACTGATTAAAAATTCCACTAAAGGAGGGTCCACAGAATAATATTTTCACCCAGTCTGCCAAAAATGTACACCAGCGGGATTAAATCCCCTTGTGGCTTGTTCTATCTCTATAAAAACAAATAAGTGGTAGACGATAGGTCTGTCAAGAAATGTGAAAATCTATAAAAAAAAAAATGTATTTTTTTAAACTAACCAGTGGTCAGAAAAAAGTACATTAACAATTGGATTTCAATGTCAAGAAAAAAATGGGCTTCAAGTTAATTTAAGTTAATTTAAATAGAGAAGTAGAAATGCATTGTTTTGTTCAACAATTTTGGGACTTAAATTTTAGAAATATATAAGGAATGCATTAAACAATGAGAAGGGACGTAAAAGTCAAAAGGTGACGATCAAGTAGAGCAGGTGTGAATATTTTATACTAAATAAAAATAAGACATATTGGGCAGGTAGTTTAAAGGAGTATTATCTGTCAACCAAATTCGTTGTGTTCTGATTGGCAAGGGGGTAAAAACTCGTACATCCCGCAGATTTGGAATGTGATAAGATTTCAAAAGTAATATAAAAATAAACATGGCCGACCACCTACGCTTTACATTTTATTATCTAAATTTAATAAAACGTATTGGCAGAGAGTTGTTCAAATCATATCTGCTTTACAATTGTGCAATTTTAATGACGCTAAAACACCAGAGACGTCTTAGTCCTGACCATTTCTTTGCAGCGTCATCGGCCCTTTCGACCAGCCTGAGAGCTGCATTGTCAAGGCAGCACAAGTTGTCTCTGCAGTTAATAAAATCGTACATAATATGGCTTGGTGGATAATAAATTCGTTATAGACGTTTTTCTCAGGGTGTAGTGACTTTTCTGACCGTCCTGCAAAAAACGCCAATAACTAATATTTACAGCAAACTGATGAATAAACATAAGCGTTTGAAACATATTCACAGCACTTAAGTAAGATATTTGAATGTTCCCAAAGAGCAGCAGTATGATCATGTTTTTTACAGGAATTAATGATACCAATATTTTTTCTTGTAATCGAATTATAATGTTGACAAAACTATAATATTTGGATTATTAAGCTGTAACTAAGGATTCATAAAAACCATATTGAGAAGAACTGAAGACAGCTTTCATAAAAACCATATTGAGAAGAACTGATGACATAATTTGCTTCAAGGAAATCAATCATTTTGATTGAATCTAATTTGTTAATCTTTTACTAAAGCTTTTTAAACGAGAGATAGTTCGATAATTTTCACACAGATCAGTTGTGCATCTCCAGATTTACATATTGGTGTTATATTTCAATATAGTACAGAAGATTTACATATAGATAATACATATTCTGGTACATCTTGACTTTGAATAAACCTGCCATTGTATCTTTTCAATAGATTCACATTCCTTTTATGTACTGTTATACATTGGTATCTTTTCAGCAAACAAAGCGTTTTAGAAGCTTTTTCAATAATGTCATGAATATTATGTGACCACTTGACCAGCAGATGTTTATGCTTATTTGCTAATTTAAGATTAACACCATCTAATCGAATATTCAGCTGGGGTATTAAAGCCGTTTGGCTTTTTAAATATTTCAAGGTGAATAGACTTTTCAGCATAAAAGTTACAAGCATGGTTTGATACAGTTATCCATGCAATACTTCTCCAAAAACTTGAACATTTTGGTTTCCATGATCAATCAAACACCCAGAAGCCAATGCACAATGTGTAATGGCACAATTTCCCGCCCTTAGACCATAACTCATGGTGTGCCTCAAGGGTCCATTTTAGGACCAATTCTATTTCTTGAATATACAAATGGCTTATCAACTATTTCTGACGTTGTGAACTTCTTATTTTTTGCTGACGACACCTGTGTTACATTCTCATCTGTTGACGTCAATGATGCCATTGAAACCATGAGTAAAGAAGTAGATAAAATCAACACATGGTTTTGTGCTAATCCTCTTTCCCTTAATATTAATAAAATAAAATTCATGTTGATTCTCCCTTTAACTAAACACAAATTAAAAAAGACTCCTAATTTACATATTTCAAATTTAGTCATAGAAAGAGTAAAATTGTTCAAATTTTTAAGAGTCCTTTTCAATAAAAAATTAAACCGGACGAGTCACATAAGAAACATCAGCAAAAACTATCTAGAAATATTGGGATACTAAATTACATAAAAGATTCAACAAATAACAAGACTTTGTTCACTAAAAAATATAATAATTGTAGATTTCAAATTTGTTGCATTTTAAACAGATATATGACATCTCCAAAAAAGAATGTGGTGCTGATGTTTCTCTTATTTTTAACTCCCTTAAATATGTTTTGTAAAATATTCATTTTTTTTAGAATATACTTATATGGAACATTGTACTGTTGATAAAATAAAGTAAAAACATAGATATTATAGTATGGGCATATGGATTATTAAGCCCATTGCCCTGACACCATACCTTTATGTAAAAATGGGAAACCCGCTTTATCAAGCAAAGTAGATAACTGTTAGGCACCAATTTTACTAGATCCTTTTTATGCTTGCCATTTAATTTATTGTAATTTATTTGGTGACTTGGTGATAGCGTTCTGAAACTTATTTGAAATAATGTTATAATGAATTTTTGTATCTTATCTATATACACAAGGAAGTTATTTGTGATCCGGAATATGTTATATTACCAAAAATATTCACATTCAAAATTTTAAGAAAGGCTAGGTTTCTAAATATCCACTCGGCCATTTAAGCATTACCATAGCAGAATATAAATTTCAATTGCATAGGGGTTTACCTGGGGGAACGTTAACACGGGAACTCTGGCTTTGTCTTTCTAACAATTTATCTTGACCTACAAGCATGAATGTGATTTGAAAACTTAAATGTAGATGATGAGTATGACCAGTAACTACACTGATTAATATACCAAAGCGCATGGCATTGTTTTGCATGTTAAATAAACAAATAAATCTAATTTAAAACCAGCGCCAAGAAGAGCTTTGTTTACTAGTGCGATACCTCCGCACTGATGCTGTAAAGTGTTAAAATGAAGGAATAATACACTTGACTGCTAGGTATTGTAGTATACTAAAATATAGGCCTAGAAGTGCATATGTACATATAACATAAAAGCAATGATTCGGATAGAATAAAATAATTTGTAAGAAATAATGTTTTGTGAAAGTAAATGTGACATGCTTTGAGAGAATGACAAGAGAAGAAATTGTCACAATTGAATTGCATTGCCCTTTAAGAGTACATGTAGCCTGTTTTCCAACGGGCTCCTTGATCTGAACAAGGGCAGATGAGATATACATAAAATTAAAATGACTTTTAGAATTATTTTTCGTTTAAATAATGCTATAAATTGGGTCATTGTAATTTTTTTTTTTTTTTGTCGTTCAATAAAATCATGTTTCTTTTTCAAAGAACACAGATCTATTAAGGACAGGGATCAGGCCACACGTAATTGATTTTGTTGGCAAAATGTCCAACTTAATAACGACGCTTCGACTAAAATTGCTGGGTTGGAGGAGTAATATTAATATTCTATTCGTTTAAGAATGATATGAGAGAAATGTGTGCATAAATCCCATCAAGCACAAAAAGTTTTTCTGGTGTAACACTAAATACCTTCCACCTTTCTAAGGCAGGGGCATGATACAAAAAATTCAAATTGAAACATTGTGTAAGATTAAAGACAGAGATCAGAAAATGACAGAAGGTAGAGTGGAGGCATGATATGGAGGACAGACAAAATGCAGAGACTGTTGCACTTTAGCATCATGACAATGCACAATCCCAATATGTGAGTTGTTAAATGAAACGTGTTTGGACACGATATATTGAGTCTTTCTCAGGTAGAGCTCGGGGTATGACAGGAGGTATAGTGAAGGCAAATGAGGGACAGATGGATAAACTTCTAAGAATTATACATTTTTAAGATCATAACAATGTACAGTCTCGCTATGGCAGTTAATAAGTGAAATATTTGTTCCCTGGAATAATTAAGTGCTTTTGACTGACGGACGGCAGGACAGATGTGCCATTTAACGCAAGTCCACAAAACGATCCAATGTTGACATGCGTAGGTGTATTATCGTTCACTGCATGATCATTACCTGATAATATGATAATAATAACAATAATGATTTTTTTGTATACTAATCTACCCATACAATTGCTCAAATGAAAAAAGAGTGTGTTATATACAACCTATTACCCTGTTGTATTCAGTAGACACACCAGCTGTCATGGGAAATAAGTGCTAAACCCAAGACTTAATCGCTAACCAGTATAAAAATGTTCTAAGTTTCAGATATTTGCAATTTGTTCATAGAAACTTTTTTTTTTGTCTCTTATCAATTAATAATTGTAGAAAACGATATCTTTAAAATATCACTTGATATTTAGTTTATATGAAATATGACAGTACAGGCTTATTAGTTGTATTTGTTGCATTTGTTGCATTTGAAATAGATATCTGTGACACCGAGAGGGAACATTGTGCTGATAGCAGAATATAAATTTTAATAGTTTAGGGGTTTACCTGGGGGATCGTTAACACTGGAACTCCGGCTTTGTCTTTCAACCAATTCGACTTGACCTACAAACATTAATGTGATTTGAAAACTTGAATGTAGATAATGTGTATAACTGGTATGTACGTTCTCATCAAATTTCGGAAGACAAATAAATACCATACGATAAAATTATATTATGTTAAACTATAGCTTTAAAATATTGTACGATGTTTATTTTATATGAAATATGACAGGTGGCATAGTGGTGGCAAAGGACCAACAGACAGATTTCAAATTTGTTCACTTTAAAACAGATATCTGTGACACCAAAAGGGAATATTGTGTTGATCTTTCTCTTATGTTTGACCCAATAATTTTTTTTTTTTTTTTGTAAAATATTTATTTTGTGTCTCTATACAATATATCTTAATGGAACAATGAACTGTTGATAAAATAGAGTAAAAACCTAGATATCAGAGTTTCGGCGTATGAAATATGGTAAGCCCATTACCATGACACCATACCTATGTGTAAAAATGGAAACCCATTTATTCAAACAAATCAGATGACTATTAGGCACCAATTTTACAAGGCCTAGCTATGCAAGCTGGGAAACAGACTCTTGCTTTCGATTTAATTTACTGTAATTTATTTGGTGAACTGGTGATAGCAATCTGGAACTTATTTAAAATAATGTTATGAATGAATTTTGTATGTTATCAATATACACAAGGAAGTTATTTTTCCTATGGAATATCTTATATTACTAAAAATATTAAGGTACAAAATGTTAAGAAAGGCTATCTTTCCAAATATCGATACGGCCGCCTAAGCATAACCGTAGCAGAATATAATTTCAATAGCATAGGGGTTTACCTGGGGGAACGTTAACACGAGAACTCCGACTTTCTCTTTCTAACAATTCGTGGTGACCTACAAGCATCAATGTGAGTTGAAAACTTAAATGTAGATAATGAGTATAACTAGTAAGTACGTTCTCATCAAATTCTGTAAGACAAATAAATACCGTACGGTAAATTATATTATGTTAAACTATAGCGTTAAAATATCGTACGATATTTATTTTATACGAAATATGACAGGAGGTAGAATGGTGGGAAAGGATGGACTGACTGACAAATTTTAAAGAAGGTTACATGATTAGCATCATGACGGTGCACAGTTCCAATATGTCAGTTGTTAAATGAAACATGTTTGAGCTCTATATATTGAGTACTTTTGGAGGTATGAAAGACCGGACAGACGGACATCTGTATATTCCCGGAGCTTACTGTCGTGTGTCATTCGGAATTATCTAATTTAGCCATATGTCATGTTCATTCCGTTTGTTCTAATATAAAGACTCCGTTACTTCTTGTCATGGTTCAATACTCTGGCTTTCAAACCATTTAAAAGCTCATAAACTTGGGTCATTTGACTAATTAGTTAAAGTTTCCTCTCTGTATTTTTTTTTTTTTTTATTAAAAACGAGAAAGAACTGAATTTCAATGCATAATAATGCTAGAAACATTTATTTACATGAAGCAGATTATGTCGAAAATCTAGTTGACGCGAATTTATACAATGTAATAGTATATACGTCAGAGTAATAACTTACTTGCTAATTGTGAAACTATCAAGCGACCCAACACATCGTGGTTCAGACTGTATTGAGAGGGCAAAGATTCAGCCATGTCCGCTTTCAGTCTCTTGTTCTTGTCAGTGTTCCATAAGTGCAAAACAAGGCGCATGACAAACAGATAGTTGGTCGGCGACATACAATCCAAGAAATATATGTTCTTTTTTACTCCACCATGCAATTGTTCTTCAGCTTGAGTGTTAGCAAGTCCGCGCAACTGCTTAACTAAGGACACTCTTCGAAGGCACTCTTTCTCCACACGGGTGTTTCTTTCGTGCAGCCAATCGAACAAACAAAGTTTATCGCTTACGCCAGTTACTGGATGAATGCCACCAACAGTTGTATCCATAGGTCTTGACATGTTGGTAAAGAAGGGTTTGTCTATATCCAGCTTTCCATCTTTGGCCAATTTGATGTTTTCATCTGAAACAACGGCTACACGACCTTCGTCTGGGTGGAATATTGGCTCTGTTAAGCGCTTATTGCTGTGTTCCACAACTTGGGCTGCTCTATCACACAGCAAGGCGGTTGGCTGTTGTTTGAAAGATAGTAAAACGTCAACATGATCTCTTACACTTTCGGCCCGCACAAGGCTTTTCATAGCATATGTTATTCCATGAGGACAACTTGCCGACAACCATCCACCTGTATATTAGCGAAAGAAAATAAATGTGACAAATAAAAACATCTTGGAAAATAATCACAACCATTTACAAGTTATTTTGTATATTACTGAAAAATTCCTTTAAGAAAAAATAAAGGAAAGGAGATTCCTACCTGAAATTCCTCTGATAGCTGGATATATTTTCAAAATAGATGTTCCACTCCTTATCTCTTTTCTCAACTTTTGCAGCAGCTCTAGCCTATTCCCTGATGGAGAAAGATTGCACTGCTCACAAGCTTTGCGTAAGGCATCCACCTATAATTATAGAGAAACATTCTTAAGATGATATATTCAAACGAAGCTAGTAGTATAGGAAGGGCAACTCAGGTCTTATTTATACTAACATAATAAGGAAGGTTTTTTTTAAACCAGGTGTCCTTAGTCAATGAGTGTGTGTGGGGGTCTGGTATTACATTATCATTGCAAATGTTAGAAACCTTTTTCGGAAGAGTTGGATCGCCCTGAGACGGGCCTTTGGAATGTGGAGGATGAAAAAAAAAACCTGTTGCCCGGCTGCTGGCTGTCAGATGAGTGAATCTCAATGGAAGCACCAAGTTTACCAGAATACAACATAATTTCCTTTCAGTGGGAGTCAGATAGAAAGCGGCATAGAATAGGACTACCAGCAAAAACCGGGGTCCCCTGCGGACGTATAAATAACCGAAGAGACCGTCAAAGAGATGCCACCAGGGCCTCCAACCCGATGGCTGCTGTAGCCACCATCGCCTCTAGCGCTTCTTGGGTTAAGTGGCCTTGAGATCTCTGAGGTAGTTGTCAAGGTCCGCCTATGTAAGTCGTAAAGTTCCCGTGGTTGGTGCCAGCACACGAAGCTCCCTGAGTTTGATGAATGGATGGATGAACAGTATGTCTGCTCGCCTGAAGAGACACTCACCTGACGTTGCCCGTGCCCTCATCCGGGAAAGTGATACCGCGTGTTGACGTGTCTGTCCAAGTGCGCTAAAACACGTTACAGCGGAACGACCCTCTCACACCTTTTCTGAAGGCAAAACACAGCACCGACGCTTGGCAAACAAGGCCGTCTGTCTGAAAGGATGCGTTAGAACGTGCTGCGACTACTACGACACACAACGCCACCCACCAGTGCAGGATTCGGTGAATCAACCCTTCTTAGCGTTACGGTCGACTAAGAGATGGAAGCGTTATTACGACGATCAACCCTGTTGGACACGGATAAAATCCAACAGTTCCATCTCAGGTTGCAGCGCCTTTTGACCTATCACCAGCGCCTTGGTGGGTATGAGACACACCTACCAGCATCCCGCTTATCAACACCACTGGGACACCGTAAACTCTATGGGGACGCTCTTCCGTCCCCGGGGGGGGGGGGGGGGGGGGGGGGGGGGGGGGGGGGGGG
>JARFOD010039826.1:0-10260 GCA_031763545.1 Mopalia muscosa | reverse complement strand
TTTTCCGGCCAAGGCCCCCCCCCCCCCCCCGACCACTACCCACACCAATTCATAAACCCCAAGCGTCCCAGCCACCGTCCCGTCACCCTCAGTCATGTCAGACATTACAGCCACCGCCAAGCCAGCGGGCCGAGACGATGGTCGAGACGTTATTCTAGAGGGGGTTCAGCGCATCGAAGAGGAGGTGCTGAGCTGTGTCCCGGTCTTTCTTTGTAAAAAGCACACGCTTTGTTACAAAGCATCAAGGTGAACCGGGCGTTCAAAGCGATGAATATCCCCAAAGATTTGATCCCCAACAGAACATGGTGGAACCCCAAGCAAAACAGCTTCAGCCGATCGGTCTTGGAGACCCCACCACATTCGCCGCAGTCGTTCAGACACCTCCTCCCTCGCCTCCCTTCAGAACTTCGCCAGTGTGATCGAGACTTCATCTCATGTGCGTGGCGGGGCGACTTATTCAGCTCAGGGAACCCTCATCGAACAGGCCGGGGAGAAGCAGACCACCCGCAAGAAGCACAGCACAAAGCTGCTGGGCGAGCCGCCAAGCGAGCCACCCTGAGAGGTGCATCACGCACCGGTCAAGCACCACCAAAGAAACATCCTCCTCCTCCTAGAGAACCACACAGCGAGCTACCCCATTAGAGACTGCTGCAAAGAGTTGGAATATGGCTAAGTGGGTGTGCAGTACCCCCATGCGTGGTTTAACGTCCAGCTCGATCAAGTTTACATCGATTTTATCCAGCTTGAGCAGCGATCCACGGAACCGATGCATCAACTCCCTGCAAGGTACTACCCGTCACCCTAGGCACTGGCCAAGGCATTGGACAAGTTGTATAAACACACGCATCTTTCCACGCTGCACGACATCAAAGACGCCTTGACCCTCAACTTTGATGATGAGCGTCAGGTGTTTGAAATCAGGTTCGATACCGGGTCTGATGCGGACTTGGTAGTGACCTGGGGTGTTTTTAGACGTCTTAGTAGGTCGTTAAGACGCCATCGTCTAGGAGTTCACCTTTGCCGTAGAAATAGGTAAAGGCTGCGATGTGTTGGGTTGTATGAGCGCATCTCGTTCTCTCGAGGGAAGAGGCACTTGCCACGGTTGGTTCTCAAGGCATTTTTCTGGGCGTGAAACACGTCCCGATACATCTCCATGGTGATGTTGGTGCGGCTCACACCTTTACAGGAGAATTGATCACCCTCGGCTCCGGAGCCATAATAAGTCTTTGGATAGAGCGAGCCCCACACCACTGCTCTTTAAATAGCCCTGGGTTGCGCTTTTCAAAGTCATACTACTAACGCCGTGGTAGGCATTGATTACGCTCAGCCTCGTAAGCGCGACGGAGTTCTGGTTTGACCAGGGTTTCCCAGTCGGGGTGTGCCATCGCTATGTACGCGGATCCATATTCATCTCGCAGTATTCATAGATACGGCGATCGAAGTCCTAATACAACTCCAACATGCGTTGTTTGCCGTACTGGTAGACCATGCATCCCATTTGTAAGGGTAGCTTGTAGTAAATCGTCTTTTTGGCTGTACTCACTTCAAAGGTATCGTCATCGACGACACGCGACACTATATTCGTTTTCGAGCCGTCTTCGCGTCACAGATATGAACATCTGTGTGGATGTTGAGGTTAGTGATGGTTTTCCCTTGGCGGAGAGTTCACAGCCTCATAGTTTCACCAATGAGTTTCTTGGCGGTGTCGGTATCACCTTTTCGATGTGCTTGTCAGCAAAAGTTTTGAAGCAAGTGCTTGATCGGCAGTGCATCACCTGGTAGATTCGTGACGACGAAACTGTGGTTCAGGTACCAGCGAAGAAGCGGTGTCCCCAAGAAAATCTTCTTAACCCACATACTTCCGATCAACATACAACTGGGGTTGTTATAATATCATTTGGTTCTGCATACGCCTTCATGTTGGGCCCGATATCCTCTCAAGAGGCCGCAGTATTTTTAAAGATGGGTGAACCCTCGGCGAACTTGGGTTTCAGGTTATCGGGTACGTTTAGATCACAGTCCACAAAACCAAAGATGTCATTGGTGGTTGCTGTGTTTGGGCCTGGTAGCGGTGGCAAGGGTGAAACCAAGTCATCCAAAAGGCAGCCAAAGCCGGGACATGTTGACGTTCAGCGGGAAACTGACATTCCCATACATCGACATGTAGCCCAAGGATACAATGTAGGCTTTACTTATCGAGCCCCTCCGCTAATAGTTCTTCAGCTGTTTTTACACGTCTGGTGTAGTAATGACGGCGCGTGAACGCGCACCTGTGAGCATTTAACATTCTTTAAATTGAAAGACGGTAGTTTGACTCGCTACAACCGCAAGTCCATCAAAGGGTACCTGCCGATCCCCTATAGTTCCCTTGATGTCGTATGGAGGTGTCGAAGAGATGGGCTTGCCAATCTAATCATTCATTAGCGATGTGGGTGATGGATCGGCGTAGTGTGAAGACCCCCTCGGTCTTCGTGGGTAACCAAAGGGCGTAGTGTCCCGCTGGCATGTCTGAGGCAAGGCAAGCTCGGTATAAGGCATTAGCATCAAACCCCACAACCTTTTTACACAGCTTCCCACCTCGTATCTTGGTGACGCCTCCATGAAGGGCTCCACATCGACGTTGTTATACCACACGTGTTTGTTGAAAGCATCTCTAGGTGGAAAAAAGGCGTGCTAGACTATCCAGGTAGGTGTAACAAAAGGTTCACTTGAGCAGATCGCAGTCGTATGCACATTTGTCGCAGCGGAAATTAGGCGCCAGGTAGTTCCATATGTTTAAAACAGAAAGGTATCTCTAGCGATCGCCTTTTAATAACGTACTTGAGCGTCTGTCGGTGGGCTAGGTACGGTTATTTGTAACGCTTCAGCATGTCGAAGTCAAAGCGCCCGGTGTTGAACCCTAGGGCTGGGAGTTGTATCAAATACTTTATTAGTTTGGTCTTCAACACAGCAGCATACAGAGGGAGTTCAGGCGTTGGTTGAACCCGAATAAGGCCAGGAATCCGAGCGTCTAACACCTACACCTCTCAAATTTCAACAGCATGCGTTGGTAACTCACAGCGCTGATCTACTTGAGGTATTCGATGAATGTCGCCATCAAATTATAGAGGTCACCAACATAAAACATCGTGGGTGTTGATAGCCTAGAACGTTGGCGTGGACACTGAGGGTTGTAGGTAGGCTTTGAAGATCGAGACGTCACATGTTTTATCATGCCGGTGGAGATGATAAGAGCGCTGAAAGTTCTTACCGCACTTCTGACACTGGCATTGGTGTGAGTAGAGACCCCATTCCTTCACATAGCTAAAGTGGCGTTTGTACAGGTTGAGCGTCATCGTGGACGTTTGCTAACCCGGCGATCGACATACACAGATCGCATGTTGAGCCTCGTCTTGGAGTCTAAGTTCGTAGACGGCGATGTTGAGGTGGAATAACGCCTCCGCACGGTCTAGGCACCGTGCGAAAATGCCTACGCACGGTGCCTAGACCGTGTGTAGTCTAGGCACCGTGCCTCACGAAAATTATTAGCCTCCCTCTCAACATCCGCTAAGTACCTTTAGAAATAGTGCGGAGCTTGGGTATCGCAGTCTAGGTTGTGCTCCTGTCAAGGTGAATCGGCAGGCATCGAAAGAAGCAAAAAAGAAGTCTTTTGTAGGGACCGTTCGACCCGCTTACGAGGGCGTACAGGCCTCTGTTATCTAGCATGTACTCGGGAAAGCTCTTCGTGTTCGGCGCCGTATTATAATCTCAGGTAATTTGTTGACATACAGCACGACGTTGGTGACATGCTCTACAAAACACATATAAGGACTATATTACTTCCTAATGCCCTTATCAGGGCCACCCAACTCTCCCGAAAAAGGTTTCTAGCATTTGTTATGATAATCTAACACCAACCCCCCCCCCCCCCCCCCCCCCACACACACACACAATGACGAAGGACGCCTTTTTAAAAATAACCCTCCAACAACAACCACTTTTACAACCAGACAGAAGCTGCAGTGATGTCACCCACAGAACCCAAATTAAAACATGTATTTATATAATAAATCATTTCTACATGTTAACGCTAAACCCTTCCTTATTATGTAATAAAATGTATGACCTGAATTGCCCTTTCTATACTACTGAAGCTGAGGAACAGCGCATTTAATTTGAAGAGGACCCCACTGGACATGGCATTTATATTGTATAGCTAGTGGATAATCAATCAAATCTCTACATACAGGATATCAACCATAAGTTGCATACGGTATTTAAAGTAAGACTACATTGGACCATCTTGTTTGAGTGGCATTTAGAAGCTGGTGAATTAGTAAGACATGACTGTTATGGATGTACTTATATTCAGAAGTTGTACATCCATAACAGTCGTCATGTCTTACTACATTGGACCAGCAACATCAATTCAAACGGCAGCGCCCCTGTTTTATATCATGGATACTATTATGCACTTGCAAGTGACGAACTTTCTTTAAATAATAAAACCAAGTTCCTACCTTGGACTCATTCAGCATCTCCATTAATCTTTCTTCTGACAATGGTTCGCAGTCTGTGTCATTATCGCCCTCCCTACAATTGTCCATGGGTGTTTGGTATCCAGACGTTTTTCTTCCTTCTGTGTTGAACACCAGATTGTTGCGACATCCACATAGACCAGTTTTCATAATTAGGCTTGACATCAAATGGCTTACCTAATGAAGAGATATAGGTTACTTAGATAAATACGCGAATGCAATTTTACAAAGCGAAAGTTACTACAGCACCATAGCATGCTAAAGTCCTAGTAGTGTAGTTCAATTATGTTAAAGGTATCTTTATGTAGTTGAAATCGCTTAATATTAATATATATTGGTTTTTGAATTACTGATTGTTTATTATGTGTGCCTAATCAGCATGTCAAACTGATACTTTTTCTTTTGATGCTAGGCCATATTCGAAGTTTTCATAAGCAGCTGTCAAATATTTTGTAATTATATTAATTTCTCGGCTTAATTTCTCGTTGGTATAATTTATTTACATTTGTGCATGTCAGTATTCTGAGAACAATGCCAAAAAGAATCTCATGCAGAAAAATATTTTGGCATGATGAATTATTTTTTGACAGAAAACACATAACACAGTATCTTAGAAGAAGTTAATCGTGTAGATTAACCCATAATCTTGTGCAAATCCATGGAAAACAACTGCATATACATGTGATGTGGTCTGTAAGATACATGAGGATGTGTATTAACCGCTACTCCAACATCTTGTCAGTTGGGATAGTTTATGAGAAAAAAAAGCCGATGTAATAATATGATATTGGCATTTGGCCTTTTGGAGCCCATGATATAAACTGTGTACTTCCTTTGCTGTTTGGCAAAGGGCATTATTTGAGCAGCCCATATATGACAAAAATGATTATTCATTGCATATATATTATAAACGAATTAAGAATAAAATAAAGGCATACTTTTGGTAAACCCTCTAGAGATAACAGCCATTTCGACACTATTCCAAAACTGAATTGGCTCTACCGTCTCTTCTGAACTCTCGCATGCTTCAAGTAAATCATCTGGAAAATAGTAATATTTCACCATTGAACATAAAAAAAATGTATATGTCACACGTACAAATGCTTCAATTAATATTAATTACACGGTTGTAATTGATGTGAAGGCAAGTAGATTCTTGGCTAAAGTTAAACTAGTGCTTGCTGCATATGGAGGAGACATATCAATACCTCTACCTTCTGAGTATGGCCCGCCAATGCGGTAGAATAAAAGGTTTATATATTTGACGCCCATATTGTTTTTTATTTGTTCATGCAGGGGGGGGGGGGGGGTACAATCAATGTAACGCTGACATGTCAGTACAGTGTAATCAATGAAGTAACTATACAATATAATATAGGTCATTGAGTGAAACATACCAACCTAATGCTATGCGTAAAAATCATGAAACAGAGCAGTGTACGTTCATATCACAATTGACGGTCATGGCAAATTTTGGATTGGTCATGTAAATATCGGGCAGGTCGCGTGAAACTTTGATCGAAAATAAAATATTGGACAAGAAAAATTAAACATTTGGCAAGAAAAAAGAAATCTTTGACACGAAAAGTGAAATTTTGGACAAGAAAAAAGTCTTGCATGAAAAAAAAAAAAATCTTGGAGTTAAATTTATAAATCTTGAATTTTTTCCGCTTTGGCGTGCCATATCTGAGGTTGAATAACAAGTTTAAACATTTAAGAATTCAGTCAGGTCCTTAGTATTTTTTACTTCCACTAGTTCCACTATAGTCTTATCAAATAATTCATGCTTTATTCCTTTCAAGCAGTGAGATGAGGGTCATATTATAAAGAATAAATACTTTGAAAGTGCGTTCGATTCATTTCTGACTTATACCAATTAATGAAAGAAGGCCAATACTGTTGCAAAAAGATTCATTTTGGTTTACCCAAATTGCCACATAACTTACGGTCAAACCGAAAAGCCGCTTTTCTATTCCCGTCTGTTATAATTAAAGCTGGACAAAAACCACACAACACACAATAAAAGTTGTAGCTATGATCGGAGAGTGCTTCAAAATACAGATATGCACTGATCATATCTTTTGGGTACTGTATGCCAAATGCGTCTCTGAGAATATTACATGCTCGGGAAACAGCAGTGTAGTTCTACAATAAAATAATTTAAAAAAACAAACAAATAATATCAAGGGTGAGAATGAAAATTAATATTTCTTTTGATATAAACTTCGAGCAAATAAAATATCAATTATATAAAAGAACAAACATGATATTGTGGAAATAATTTGTTTATCACTGCTCCAGGTGATTGGCCAGAGACGGAAAATGAATATGGCAAGATATGGCTTATTTGGTCGTGAGCAAAGATTTTTATACTTGGGGGCTGCATGCTCCATCCAAACTAAATAACTAATTATCTAATGGCTTATTTGGAGTGTAATTTTTTGTAAAGTGGAACATAAAGTTGTATAGGAGGTTCCCCAACATTGAGTATTTGTAAAGTAACACTGTAATATTTTATATGTATAAGTCAGTCGGTTAAGTTTCTGATGTTGCAATCAATTAAATTGAAAAGAACGCTATAATTGTTTTATCATGTGTTTAAATTTTAGCTAAACGATGGCCATTTTGACAAATAAACCGATAACTAACTGAGCCGAAATATTCAAATACCACAAAACTGAAAGGCGGATATTAAGGTCTTGTGCTAGCCCTCGATTGATTTTGAGGAAAACAATATGTTTAATAGGATGAATATATTTATATTTGCTGGGTGCTCCGGATTACATATCTATAATAATAAACACTTTAGAACTTTCTGTAAATTGAAAAAATATCCGCATAGAAAATACGGTTCACTTTTGGTGTTTCAAAATGTTATTTCTTTTTATACAAAATACTTTCTGAACATTATCATATCTATTTCATCTCACCTTAATACAACTGCGCAAATATAAACACAATCCCATGGTCAAAATGATGTGGTCGTTGAAATTAACAACACCGTCTATAAATTCTTGATAGCGTATGGTTTGTTTGCAGGCTAAACAAATTTTTACATCCACTGTAACACCTAAGGGAGAACAGAAAAACGTTCTTATTTGATATTTATTAAAAGCTGCGGTACACGTTACATTTTATGGAAACATAGTTGCGTAAAAACTACGCAATAATTGGACTTAAATCATTATAAAAGAAAATGGAAACACTTAAAAACAGGTATAGGTACAGAGTGCTAATTACATGTCCATTCAATGTTAAGTGAATGATAATATATACTTATATCCACATAAGTGAAAAACACACCTTCTTTTATTCGTCCAACTCCATAAATCCTTGCTGATGTTGTATTTATACTCGTCTGTAAACCACCATTGCACCATGGGCATGTAGTTTCCGTCGGTGTCAGTTTTGTTATTTCTGATAATTAGAAACGTTTGTTAATATATACTGTTTCACTGTAGCAAAATGTTTTTTTTATGTTTACAGCACTACTACGCTACATAATTTTTACCACTAATAGTTTATAGCAATTAAAACTTGTTTACTTGCAAATCTCATCTGTGTATTGGAACCCCCGCCTGGAATACATGAACCAATTAGCAACATTACAACTGCATACATCTGATTTTTTCACGTATGCTCCTTAAACTGCTTAGCTGAACATGTTGAATTTGACCGAAAATATGGCAAGAAAACAAAGACAATAGAAATAATAGGTGGTGAATTTTAAAATTGACAGAAAACAGGAGGTAGCACTTGATCTCTCCAATAAACAAGTTATTCATCTGTACATGAACTTATGAGAACGATGAAATTCATAATTCATTCACTTTAAATATATTTTGTTTTGTTGACATATATTTTAAAGCTCACACCCTTAGCAATACATCAATTGGTATGGGTAGCCTATTGTGAAGTGGACGAGTTGGATTAATTTCCGACCAGACTGAACTGAATGTGCGTGTTTGTGGTTCACACATAACATTAGAAGGACGTTTTCTTAGTAACCTCCTCCAGCCCAGGAATTAGATATGAAAAAGAAAATGCTTGTTTTGCAAGGCGCTCAAGATTCAGAACCTTGCACTGTTTATATGGAAATATTGACACTGTTTATGAACAGACAATCCCTATTATATAACTGTTTATATGCTGTAATAGACTGGTACAGTAACTGGTGTCAATGGTGTTAATTACAGCTTTTACGAAAAAACAATTGTAAAGCTATATG
Source organism: Mopalia muscosa (assembly GCA_031763545.1). Lineage (NCBI taxonomy): Eukaryota > Metazoa > Mollusca > Polyplacophora > Chitonida > Mopaliidae > Mopalia > Mopalia muscosa. Next base: position 1,515 of record JARFOD010039826.1, on the reverse strand, counting down.
ACAGACAATGATATAATTCTACAGCAAGATGTACCGTTATCATTTTTACAAAACAATTTTGCTGTACATTGTCATAATCCATTTTTTTAAAATAATAAACTGTATTATAAAGCTCAATGAAATAGAGAATATTACACAGTGAAGTCCAAGATGTGATTTTAAGTCATTGGCTATAAATAAATTAATATATCCGTATGGTAAACAGAGAAACATTGCATTGTGCAGACTGTCATATGTACATATAATATCAAGCATTTATTGATTTTTTAAGTCACTGCTCCTGGCCAGTGTATATTGTTGCAATAATGTTGAAGTTGCTACAAAGCAAGCCTCAGTGACTACTGCCAATTGTTGTAAAATTGTTGCAAATGTTGCAATCAGTCACCACAGGTCCATGACTTGTTTTCACACTGCATTTACTAGAAGCTTGAGTAATGCACTTTTAACCAGGTCAATGACTGGTTGTTTACTTTTCATTTTTCTAGTAGTTTCTCTGACCCAGAACTTATTGTTTTGAAATATTTTGATTGGGTAAAATTAGGTTTTTCCAGAGTGTTCTATGTGTTGTTATTCTAAAATTATATCTGGAAACTCATCATAAAAAGGTAATAGATGATAATATTAACTACACCTGCTAACTATGATGTGGCTCAACACTATCTGTGAACAATAACATATATATTCTGGTTCAAGCTTATTGGGTCCAACCCAATAATTTATATAATTTAACATTATTATAATATTTTCATTTTCAGCGTTATAAGCTTAAAGTTTAGTGCTCATTGGCTTTTTCATAATGGATATTTCAGAAGACCCAATAAGCAACATATTGTGTACAATAGTATATATAGTATTGGGCCTGACCCAATAGTTTGGAACAAAAGTTAATCTGTATATATATACATATTATTTGGTCATTTTATATATTGATTATTGGGTCCGACCGAATAATAAGGTTTCAGATGATACTATTAATTGGACGTCTTCTCTCATGTTTTATTGATAAGCTTATATATACTATATATGAGCCCCTGGGGTAAAAAGAAGCAAATTGATACTTTAAACACTTTAAACACTTAAATACTTTCAACTTTTATACGACCCAATAACCTATGTAAAATATGTGAGACCCAGTAACATGTGAGTTTCAGTATATATATATATTTATAGATATATATAGTTGGTAGAGTGTTGGGCCTGTAACCCAAAGGTCCCGGGTTCGATTCCTGATGGAGGCAAGCCAATTTTTTTCTCTTCGTTTATTTAAAATATATATATGCCAGAAGCAGGCTTTCGGATTTACTCAAGCAAAAACCGGGACCGGCAGTTTTTAAGCCTCCGCTAGGTGCCGCGCAAGTGAAGTGAGACTCACTGTCATTTTTAGCTGCGACTGAGCAGCTCTATAACTCACTCTGTCTGTCTGTTGGTCGGTAGATGTAGACTTCAAATTTGGAATGCAGCTTAATATGATGCTAAACTAGACTCCTATTGAAAATGGGGTCATTCCGAACAAAT
>JARFOD010039815.1:0-10291 GCA_031763545.1 Mopalia muscosa | reverse complement strand
TGACGACTAGTATTTTCCACTGGTAGTAACACTGGAACGGAATTTACAGGTTGTAATATGGTGTTTTCGACTCGTACTAGTAGCAGTGCTCTGGAATGCTTTTCGTTGTAAGTGTGAGTAATAAAAATAACACAAATGGGGACGAGGATTTCCCTAAAAAGAGTTGCTCCAAAAATCCTGGATTTAAAAAAAAATAACTTAAACATGACAGTTAGCATCGAAATACATTTTTTTAATTTACACCTCACAGTAAGTATTTTTATTAAGTATAGAATCAAGTGATATATGCAGCATTTGTCATGTTAGTTTATTTGTTCTTTATGTTTCAGCTTCTCTGCCATAATATCTGGATTGCTTATAAATCAACACTGCCAACGGTATAGTTTTTGATGATTTCCCAAAGACCCACATCCTGGCTTTCAAATTTCGCAAAAAAAAATCCTCAGAATTAGGCACAGAAAACCTGTACCGTTATTACCTAACTGACATTCAATTGAAAGGGACCTGACATGCTGTTATCCTGGCTTCTTTGAAAATAATTCTAGTTACAGGTAAAACTGATGATTATTTTATTGATGGTTTCTTTATCCACAATATATTTATGTATTGTCATCTTTTGCTCATCTGATTTGTTGTTAATCTCCAAAATTAACAATTGATTCATTCATTGGTATTTAAACTTAGTGCTTAATGTCATTTCACTGATATAAATGAGATGGAATCCAAGTTCAACCATAGCTACATCATAACATGTGGAGTATTGTGCTCTGTTGACAAGCTGTGAAGACAGTATGAATACCTTAAAACATACAGCCGTTTATAGCTAGTGTTACAGATGAATTTAGTGAATCATAATTTTTAATGTTACACCAAGAAAAGTTACTCATATGATAACAATTTTTTTTTGTACTACAAAGACACTTAGAGTGATTTAGATTTTTCATAACTTTTAACTTGAAAATGGTAAAAGTAAAAAAAAAACTGGTAAAAGTAAAACCTAGATCTCTGGTACTGCTCATCGTGTCAAGTATGTAAGGTTACATTTAGGTCACATTTTAAAAGTAGTTGTGTACATTAATATTTCCCTTCAAGGTTCTTTTACAATGTAAATTTTAGGCGTGACATTTAGAATAGTCGGAGGAACTATGGATAATATTACTATTAAAATTAAATCAGTATTCTGAAAGTCATAATTTGATGCAACCACAAATCACCAGCACCATTGTAAACTTAAATGAAAGAATTTGTATCTTGACTTTTATACTTTTTTCAGGGCCCATCAATTCCAACAATATTCATAGTGTTAGAAGGATGTAAAGAGGAAGCCACAAGTCAACATCATCGCTGATACTAAGCTAACTTATTAACCGGGCAGTGTGAAGTAAACGAAATTGATTTGAAGATGCCTTTGATGGAGACTTGCTGTGGTATTCCCTCGTTCTATTTGTGAGATGGAAGAGAAAATCCGGGACACAATGTTGTCTCCGTAACGGTTGTGTTTTATAATCTAGTGTATATTGTTATCCGACTGCAACCTGGCTTTACTTTGTTGACATTTGGAACTCACTCGGGCACAAGTTATTCGAATACGGAACAAATATGTTGTATGCGAAGCTCTTCAACGTTGTTTGACATGGAATAATTCCTTATCCTAGTGTGAAAACATAATACAGTATTGGATCAGCTTTTAATCAGACTGACACTGAAGTCATTGTTTAATGGTCCCTTAAAAGTGCATTGTGTGGTCAAACTTTTTTCGTCCAAGGTTACAATAACTATTCAATTGTTATATTTGAAAGTATATATGTCATCTTCCATTATAACCTAAGATATTAATTATGACAATTAAAGTGTTGTAAGCTCACATGTAAATTATTTTTTGGGATACTAGTCTTTACATGTACTCAAATTTATACGTTATTATTTATCAGAAATGTTCAGAAAAGACAGTAAATGCGTATATACTTTTCAGCGATCTCTGCAACAACAATTGGGATTTTAAAAACATTTTTAATGCTATTTAAATAAACTACTTACGGTATAACATCAGAGCGTTTTTTCGTTGATCATTACTTTATTTTACGAAAACATGTTTTTAGTTTGTTTTCTAAATTCTTGAACCGTTCACAATGCTATCACATCTAACTTTTACTTCAGCTTCACAGGGATGTAAACTGACAGTCAAATAATTTCACCAGGTGTCTTAACCAGTAGTTGGAGAACTCTTAAAAATTCTCGCAAGAACTAAATTTGAAATTTCTTCAAAGAAAACTTTTTAAGAATGTTTTTTTAAGAACGAAAATAAAGTTTAAAGGTTCTTGGAAAGAACAATTTACGTGGGTTCTTCAAAGAACCATTTTTAGAGGGTTTTTCGAAAAATATTTTAACAGTTCTTCAAAGAACCATTTAAAAAGAGTTCTTCAAAGAACCGTTTTTAGAGGGATCTTTAAAGAACCATTTTTAGAGGGTTCTTCAAAGAACTTAAAAAGGTTCGCTATATGATCCACGCCGTAGAACCTTTGAGGGTTCTAAGTAGAACGTTTTTTTCTAAGAGTGTATCTTTGAATAATTAGAAGTGATGTAAAAAAGCATCAGGCGAAAAAACGATTTAGTAATGTTTTTTGTATCATTGAAGGTGCAGAGTTTATGTCTAATCGATAGCCTTAGCTGTCGTTAACATGAAGTTAATAAACAACGCTTTCAGCGGGCATCCAAACTTACCTTAATGCTGTGCCGTGTTTCCTGGTACCAATCATATTTAGTGTTTACAAGAAGAGCAGACCTTCTGATTTACACCAACATATCAGCTAATGAACGCAACTGCTCCAAACCGTACAACCGTTTTTGGTTAACGCTATCATGCGTGTTTATTTTACGAAATGCACCTACAATCGACAGCTGATAAAATACGCTCAATGTGTATTCCAGATAGGATTTCCATTTGATTATGAGACTGTATCCAGTTATCGTTAGTTTTCTCACTGGTCGTTGTTGTAAAGGATGATACAGGAAAACTATCGCCGTTCAATGCGTTTTTTTTTTGTGTTCACTGATGCGTGGCTCTCATATTTCATTCCTCTTGCAGCACGGTAAGGGGTAGTTAAATCTCTGCCATACTCTTCTGTGAAATCATATTTTGCCATTGTGTGCAGTTCGGTATATCTTTTGGTGTATCTGCCTAAGCTATTACTTTCTTTAACGATGTCGAACGGGTATATATTGTGTCATTAAACATTGCTGAATCCCTTGCTTATTATAGTCCAGTCATAAACAAACCATGAGTGAATATTTTCCGTCGCTTGGCAACTTTCGCCATGAAACTACACAGGTATTGAGCTGTAGTTTTACTGGTTTGAAAATTGACACCGACGGCATCAAAAACTGAGTTGTACATGTCTACTTGGATCACAATATAATACCTGTCCGCTTGGGTTTAGTTAACTTAAACAGTATGGAACTTTCACACCATGCACGAAACATTTCTTGTGAATTGTACCAGAATGCACCCACTGAGAAGATTATAATGATTTTAAACATTTAATGGAGATTATAAACTTTATGTGTTTTGTCTCCCCATGTAATAAATTCCCATTTGCTCCTGCTGTTATAATGATATGAATGTATATAATAAGTGCACGAGCTTTTGCCACCAATCAACACTTGTAATTAGAATATAACGGGCATGTTGTCGGTTAGAATAAATAACTCAACATCAAAACAGCGCTCCACATGTATGGCATTTAACCAAACAGAATGAGACTTCCGCTGCATACATTTAGAAGACAAGTCAATTTTGCATTAACAACAAGTTTGAAATGAATATTTCAAACTTATTACTGAGTTCTTGTCAAGATAATACCAGTCAGATCTCCCCTCCCCAATTATAATACATGATCAATGTGCAAATAGGGGGTCTGTCATAATTGTGATGAAGTTCATTAGTTATTACTTGAATGCATAAACTGGGTCTGGATTTGAAAAATAAAACAAAATATCACAGGCCACCAGTCAAGCAAATCAATGGAAATACAAACAGGAAAATTTCACAACCCATGAATCAGTGATACTAATATAGAACATTTACATTTGTGTAGACCTCAGCCACATTTAATGAAACATTAAATCTCTCGCTACCACAATGTACAGGCTGCAGAGATATTTCTGCCTGCCGTTAATCGTGCGGGAGATGGCCAAAGTCAGAGACGGTGTATGCGTATTGGCAACTTGTGACAGCCGGCCTAGCTGTAAAAAAACCATAGGTATAGAGCCGTATCGGTCATTTTTCTCAAATAAACCATTGAAGCATCAAACGATAATTGGATACACTCCTTTAGTGTTTTTGCTTAAGGTCTTGCTGGACCCCTGGACTCAAAATTAACCAAAAAAAACGTTATCGCCTCAATTAAAAGTTAAGTTTTCACACTATATGTTAGTGAAAAAAGTAATTAGAAATTCTAATTACAAACAGTTAAATTTAAGCATTATTTTAGTTTTCCCTTGAACATTCTCAAGTCATTACCAAGGTGTCGGAGATTAGTGGGATTATCCCATGAGACGGAATCTCCCCGCTGACTACGAAGATTAGCCTATTTAATTGTGTGTTGGACTAATTCACAACACATAGAAGGCTACCTGAGAAGAGCGTAACTTTGGTCTAAAGCTTGTAGACTATAAAAAAAATAAAATACAGAAACGTAGGTTATGTTGCTCTGATCATGTATTTATTTGCTTTATACAAATACAAAATTATGATACATGATTTATCATATGATGTATTTACAAAATGTTTCTAAATCAATCAAAAAGGCGTCTTCTCCAACAACATTTTCTGTTGTTTTAGCCCATGTAGCATAGTGGTAGAACCTTATTTTCTTATCAGGCTGACCACGCCAGAACTTATGTACCTGGACAGACATTTCCAGTCCCTGGCAAAATAGCTCTCCGTCATACCTGAAAGTAACATTGATTGCAGTCTGAAATACCCATTATGTTACGACACACAATGTTTTTGAACACAGCGAATAAAGTTCAGTTTCCAGATAAATAAATATTTACATACCCCAAGTTGTTAACAGCTGAAATGAGATCTGTCCAATTTCCCGTCTCGTTCTTAATGTGGATCCTCTTTCTGATGGTATTTCTTACAAATCTGGACTTTGGCATGGTAGCAGCTAGTTTGAGTACACAATAAAGGCAATGTGTAATCAAGCTAATCACCTGGCTATTTGTATTCACTAGTTTTGACACCTTCTAACACACCCAGGTGTGCAATCAGGCCGCACAGTCAAATGCAGACTTATCTTTTTTCTAAAAAAAAATGTGTTTTAATCCAACTTAATGACAGTCAGTGTATCAATACATAATGAGATTACTGTGATTAAATGAAACATTTCAATTTTTATTGAGTTTTTTTTTGGTGCAATTTTCGACAGAAAAACTTTAATCGCCTATTTCTGGCACTTTACTTTTAAGCACACCCTTCGTTTTCCATCGCGTATTTCTAGAAAACTATTTATGTTAGAAACTTCAAACTTGTCTTGTAAAGAGCACAATGCGATCTGGTAAATGGTGTCTCATTTTTTCTAAGTTCGTCCTTTTTCCGAAAGTTGCATTCGACACTTTTATATTGCTTTCAAAAGTTAGGTAGACAAAAAAGTACACTCTGATCGATCTAATGAAAATTTTTTAAAATGAGACACCTTCTACTAGTTTAAGGACTACTTTACTAGATCAAATCATTTATTTTGTGTTACCTTTATTGTACTTTGAGAAATAAGCCATGAGAAATGCAGTCTATTTTTTTCGGTGGACATTTACTCATTTTGCAATATTTTTAGAAATAATGATTGTATTTTTATCACATTCACATATTTGTAATCCTGAGTAATCAACATTTCCAAGCAGGACCTTAAGAAGTAAAGGATGCTTTGAAAATATACTTTGTTTGGAGGTGTCCCTATACTGTATAGCAAAGACCATCTTCATCATATAAACATAAATATTAAATTGAACAGAAGAAATGTTTGAAGTTTTAAGCCAACAATAAACAGAACCAGGTTTTGCTTGTATGTGAAGCATATAACCGTGGGTACGTCCAATAATTTGTTTTATTTATTGACAAACAGGGCAATTTGGTCCGGGAGTTGAAGACGGAGAAAAAAGAGAAGAGTGAAATAGACACTGCTGTCAATCAACTACTGGAGCTGAAGAAAAGACTTTCGCTAGCACAGGGAATTGACCCAGCAGCTGCTTCACCTGGGGCTAGCAAGAAACGTGGAAAGGGAAAGAAAAAATAATGATAGTCGTCCCTATTAAAAAGTATAATTTAAATTATTGTACTACCTGTATTTATCATGGTTTTTTAAAAACAACTGGTGATGGGATCAACCATAACTATCTTCTTTAAAAAACCAGTAAAATCTACTGAAAAATATTCAAATTTTAATAATTGTTCATTACATTATCATGGATAGAGTGCTCTTGATACTAGCTTCTTCAGAGGAACAGAGTATTTACTTATTAGTATAAATATTGGTGTTATTTTATAATGACAAAAACAAAATCGTTTATACCGGAGCCAAGGGGCAACATGAAGTTAATGTTTTGTGTTTTTTCTTATGTCTTTGTTGTCATTGACAGCATAATGAGCGCGTTTACCTTAAACACCTAGTTCAAACAATCTAATTTTATCCCCTGTTTAGTAGCTTCCACAGTTGCCTACTTTATAACTCTGATAACTTTTTAAAAGTCTTCATGATGTTCTTTTTTGATCAATTTCACTTCAAAATATTTATAGTAGCGAATAAAAATATTTGTGTTTTCCTACATTTTTGTATTGTGTAGGAATTTTATTGAAACATCAAATCTGGTGTATATCCTGTGGAAAATGGATAATACATTTTTTTTGTATAACTCTCCTGATTTTTTGTTACATGTTTTCCAACATTATATACCTGTGATTCCCATAAGGGGAAATGCAGCTGTGATTCAGTAGTTGGTGTATCAGACTACTGACTTTCCTTTGATGCTCCGCTCACAGGTTTTAGTTACGCTCACCCTGTCAGTAAACAAAGGTGTCATACAATGGGGCTGGCAATTGCTGAGGTGGGTTTTACAAGGTTTCCTCTTGGTTTTCCTAGTGTGTTTAAACAAGGCAGAGGTGGACTATCATTTATCATATAATGGAAATTCCCTTGAGCAGGATGTTAAACAAACAAATATATGAACAGGGGTTTTGTGAAAGTTAAAATCATTGAAACAAGTTAGAACGTTTGATAAGGTCTATATGGACCCCCAGTAGTTCTATGGACCCTCTACACATGAGTGTTGATTCCACTCTTTATGGACCTAATATAAAGGCCTGTCTATATATCTGCGAGTACAACTTACAGGAGTCCGTGGGAAGGAAGCAGACAATGTATTTGAATCGATCAAACTCAAGGCAGAGAATGAAATAGACTCCAGTGATTGGTTTAGGTCATCATTGTTGAATAGCCCTAGGTGATTGGACAACTTTTTTCAGACCTCAAGTTTGATATAATAGAATATTACACAGCGAAGGTTGAATACCATGAAAAGATAACCAACTCGGCGCTTCGGGTCTCTTGGGTTTTCTCTTTCACCCATTCACTTGAGCAGAAATTATGGTATTTAAACTTACCTGTGTAATATTTTATTTATATCGACTATAAAATCAAAATCCAAGTCCAATTCCCCGATCAGCTGTAATCTCGCAAATGTCAAAAGTGCCTGAATGAAATAAAACTATTATTTATCGATGTTGTATGCATGAAAAAGATATTAGTTTTTGCTACCTTACAACATTAAAATTTCTTATGTTTCCCAATTAGATAGCATAATATTTATCTGTCTGACTGTCCCTCTAAGAAGAACTGTACACTGTTCAGGTATCAACTAATTTTTATCGGACTTGTTAAAATCAATTCACCTGGTCAATTTCACTATATCCATGTTTGGTGCAGTGCAATCTACACTGGAGTACTTCATTTAACCTGTCAAACTGGAGTGTGCAGATGTCACTTAAAACACTATTGTAGTCCGGACAGGATCAAAAGAATTGTTCTTACACTGCAGTAAAATTTCACTTTTATCTTAAAAGAAAATCCTGATATTTCATTGGTTTATAAATAAATAATAAAATAGTTTATAACTCTATCCGATGCAGATGGTTTTCTAAGCTCACTGGGCCTGGGACAGTGGCTTAGTAGTAACGTGTGTGCTTGTAATCCTACTTCAATTTACCGTTCATAGGATCGAGTTTGAGTTCCGTTGACCAAGGGGTATATGAATGAGTCACACGACGTGACCCGGCAATTGCAGTTTTCCACCGTAATAAGACAAGGAGTGGTGTGCAGTGGACAATCTGTCATCATATAAGTGAAATACCCTTGAGTAGGACATTAAACCTGAATCAAACAATCCTAAGCTGATTGACCAGTGGCTATTTACATCATTATTGTAGAGTCTTTGTTTTTAACTGCTCACAATTCACGATGTTCCCCCAAGGCTGGCCAGAACAGGATCACTGGTGATCGAAACTAATTAGATCATGTGATTGAGGGCATTCCAGACTGCAGTTGTTTGTGAATATCTAAAGGCTCATTTACACGACAAAATCTTAAGCCAGATTAACTCTTAACCAGTACAGAAAAGGGCCTTTCACATGACAGCTGGCTAAACTCACAGGGGAACCAAGCCCCTGTGGATTAACTGGCTCAGAAAGCATGAATTATGTACGCAAAGATACACAAATCTGTGTAGAAGAGAGTATTGCTAAATCTGCCAGTATAAGTGTCGCATAGCAATGAGAGAAGATATAACCGAACAAACCTCTTTGGTGTTGAGAGAACACCTTAAAATGAAAGTGGGAGAAATACTATTTCTTTGGGATTTAGTGGTACCATATCAATAAATAAATAATTAATTTTTTTTATCAATCAATCCGGTGTATTAATAGGCTTATTTTTTTATTGACATGAAGGATTCATTTATCATTATGTTGATTTAGTGCTAAAAATTATGTTTCCTCTAATGACCTTCTCTAGAGTTGTTTCAGTATGGTTTTATTCTATCATCAAGTACTTAATGACATACTTCCATTAAAATGCTGGGTATTGGAATAAACGTGACCACACAAAATAACAAATTTTGTACTGAACATGTACATCATCATTAGATTGCGATTTACCGAGTTACCTCCCTTGTCCTATTTCTTAAAATGAATGCACTTTAATTGATGTTAATATACAACCAAATGCCACTATATTATTTGTCTTATAAAAAAAGTGTGCTACACCAATTACCAAGTATTTGGAGCCTAATTTCAAATCGGAATATCTGGCAATGAGTTTGATCTATTTAAACTTATTCTTTTGATAACCAAAAATTATTTTTTTTACAATTGATGCATAACTTAAAAACAAAAAGTTTTACGAGGCATAGGTGGGGGGTAGGAGGGTGCATCCTGTTGCCATGGAGCTCTCAGAACTAAGGGGCAGCATGAAGTTTCTGGTCGAGGGTAAACGTGTTCTGTACATTGTTTCATTCATATGAGCCTGCCAGTCTAATGGGTGAAGGAAACTTTTCTTCAAAGAACCAAATAGTAAAAGTTATGGTGTTTATCACCATTTTGGTGTGATATCAGACATATTTGTTGTGAAATACAACCATATCTATGGTATTAACAGAAAAAAGCGAAGTGTGAAGTTAATAGCTAATTTGAGTGATGTCTATTTTTGTTTGCAGAATTAAAAGAAATGTAATCACATCGCTTTCTTAACAAAAGTTATCATATAGGGGTGAAAAATAATGCAATGGGGACCATATTGCCTTATATAATTTGATGAAATGCAATCCTATCCTATGTCTTAATAGTAGTAGGAAGCTAACTTCTAGGTTTTAAGTAAGCCCCCGTGAGGGAGCGGGTGGGCCATGGCCCTGCAGAATAGAGGTTGCTTTCTGTTGCCCTGGTGTTCACAGAGCTTAAGGGGAATGGAAAGCAGATCTGTTTGTGATGTTCTGTATTTTTGTCCATCGTCATATCAGTGAAATACCCTTGAGTACAACGTTAAACACCAATCAAACAATCTAGGTTTTAAGTTAATCTGTGAATTTGATCTAAAATAATCATGTTCAGACGGTTCATGTTGAATATGGTAAAATGGTGCATTGCTGGCCATATTGTTTTATGGAATTTGATGAAATTCAATTCCATCTGTTGTTTTAATAAGATGATACTATAATTCAAGTTTTAAGTTAATCCGTGAATTTG
>JARFOD010039804.1:0-10291 GCA_031763545.1 Mopalia muscosa | reverse complement strand
AAAACATGGTTGAAATTTAAAAATACTTAATAGAAATAGTCTTACGCAATAGTAATTTTAAATATGTGAAGGTAATATGCTCTAATCGATATCTACTCTGGTATTGTATGCCACAGGATATGTTGGCCTGTGTTTACTGTCAGAATATAAATTATTCTCTGAAAATATTCATCAATGGACAGGGAAGAGCAATTAGGATTGTAGTGAAAGCCTTTCCTGTTAAATAATGAAAAGACACTTCAACCTGGAGCTGTTTACCGCTCCATTCGGGTCTCCCTCAGTGAATTAATTCTTGACGGGTCATTTGTGACATAAAACAATGAACAGGTCACATCGTTGGCGAACATGCGATGAGTTATTGATGACATGGAGATTATAAAGGATAACGTAATTTGTAATCGACTTTAAGATATTCACACATCCTGGCTTATGTACAAAGAATTGATAATCATATGATGTGGCATTGATCAATTATGCAAACAATCTATTGTCTTATCTCGTCTTGTGCTCTGTCCAAATGCATTTATCATCTCTTAAGACTATGATTAATGTTTATTTCCTGATGACGTTTAATACAGATCTCTATGTTATCACTATAAAGTAATAAACACTGACATTGCCCAAACTTGCGTCAATAGCGAACAGGAATTGTTTCCTAATCTTTGATGACACAATTACGGGACAAAACCATTAAGAACAGTATTTGTGAGAATCTGAATGAACAACTAATTAAGGGATGTGTACCAAATGTTCTGTGCAGTAGCCCAGTCAACACCAAGGTCACTATATCTTGCGCCCCAGAGATGACTGTTGGAGACAGTCTGGTAATTAAATGGAAGGTACAGCACTGGATCTCCCAGGTTTAAACTGTTATTTTGTAGCTGTAGTGGGTCAATGCTCGGTGTGTGGCACTGTGGCTGGGATTAACCTCTAAAAAAGTAACAATCTGACATTGTTTACACGTATGTTATCATGTTAAGTATCGTGATCTGCATGGGTTTTGCCTCTACAACGTTTGTATTTTTTAATCCAAAGTTCATGTAAACTATTTTACCGGTAATTCCTAAGAGACCCTGTCAATGACAATCGGCCTTGTAAATCTTGAACTGGATAAGCAGATTTGTATACTAAGGATACGCAGATTTGTATACTAAACCCTTGATAATCCCTGAGGTAATTCTCCGGATTAACATGGACGTCTATTCGGGAATCTTTAAGGTCACCGTGAGGAAGGATGCTGATAATAAGTCGACCAACTGGTGATTTGTTCGAGTTTCTCAAGTTGTAGCAAACCGAACACACGATGTCTGTTTTAGGTGGTCTCTTTCATTGATGTAACTAATTATCCTGTCTTATTAATGCTTATAGCTGGGCAGTTCATATCCAGTTTTTGGTATGTGTTAAACTACCATGGACTACAATGTAAGGCCCCAATCAGAAAAATACTTATCCCACAATATAAAATGACAACCTAGAAATTGTTAAGAAGCAATCCCCAAAAAATCATTTTGACAAAGCTTCTAGAACAGGTTAGGGGATACACGGGTAACTTAAGAACTATGAGCACATCCTGCGTTAGTGCAGTGCTAGCTAAAAACAATGATCAAGTCCCACGTTATGGGATGTAGCGTTACATTATTAACAACGATGTCTTCACACGTTATGGAATAATGAACTACATGAAAGATTGGTACCTTCGATCATCAGGGAGTACAGAGCTATCTTAAGAGCAAAGGTTACTTTATGGGATACAGGAGACGCTGACTAAAAGCTAATCAATAGTTACTTCAAAATACCGGGTTTTTTTTGTTTTGTTGGAATAACTGTAACAGAAATAATATCACACGTTTTGCTCTTTATCGTTTAGATAATCCGTGTCAAAATTTACCTCCACGTGTCAGAAAGTCATGGCTTAGGTTCACACTGAAATAGGACTTCAATTGCTGTGAAAACAAAATTGTATGTAGTAATTAGTGTTCAAACATATATTTTAGTAGCCGTTGCATATTCCAGTAGTAAGATGGGTGTGGCTATCAAAGAGCAGCATGATTTTGGCTAGCTCAGTGATTTCTGTCACATTATTGGTAGAGTGTTTGTCGAGTTTCAAATCCAAATATACACAAATCATCGCAACCGATAAGTGCCTATTTTACAGTGCCAACAATTGATGTGTGATAAATTCACATGCCATCTCACGCTCTGTGTAACTTGTATTAATATTGACATTAGAGCTGACTGAAAATTAGCGGTGGATGTTTATAGAGCTGTTTGCTGGAATTCTGTCTCACATTTCTTTCACCGTGTTTCTTACCTTGGATTTCATAATTTACTCCTTGTGAAAAAAATCATCTTTCTTACACGTTTATACACACTGTCATATACCACATAGTGAACAACTGCTATAAGTTAAGAGGCATATCCTAAGAAACACAATGGTTGTTGTGGTTAAAACATATTTGAAAAAGTTCAGAGTTCAGCAATATACCACAGAGTAAGAGTATAACGAAGTCAATCTGAAATTAACCTTTCTTGATTTAGCGTACGATTCGTTTTTTTTTTTATAGAATTGGTTTTCTGTCCCGACCGTCAAGTTAACATTGGTAGCCAATACACTGATCAATACACTATATACTTAATAGCGTCTGTAAATTTGACCTTCCTTTGGCAAGAAACCAAGAAATGGGTTTTGTGTTTTTTCATGTCAAACTAAATTGGCAAACCTAGATTGTCTTTACGCTCGTACTGTTATTTATTGATGCTAATCTACAATTCACAGTAGTTATTTGGGTACATTCTTCGGGAGAGTTGCCAATTTGACTTTCCTTGACTAATATAATACTTTCGTTGTCTTGTTATTTGATGTGACTAAAATGTTGACATTCCTTTTCCATCAATCTGGTCATTTGTTATCTGCGCAATAAGAAGAAAAACACCAGACAAAAGAAACAGCGTTGTGCAAAGATTAACTAGGTGACATAACGTTTTTCATTAGTTCATTCATATATGTAATGCTTGTTCTTAAAGATATATCCGTATTGCTTTAGTATCTACATTTCGTTTAAATATATAAACGCCATCTGGCTAAGGGCAGTTTGTTTCAGGAGTAGCAAAGCTGTATTTACTAAGCACGGCTCTAAGAATAGCAAATATCCTGCAATCATCTTTCATTGAACACAAATCCTAAACGGACAAGTGATTTCTGGAACGTCTGTTGCAAGGCTTTTCTCACATGAATTAAAGCTCCCCTCATAGGCCACTATGTGCCTGTATTCATTAAAGAAACACATTAGGGGGTTTTATAGTGATCTGAGTTATGCCAGTTATCCGCCATTACGACTCAACGTATCGGTGTTGTTTTTTTTTTGTGCTAAAAGAACATGATTCTGAAGGAAGCCAATAGACCTTATTCTTCATGAGCAGATCACAGGAAGCAGTACATTGTCTGCGGTTAACACGCATTAAATCCCCGTCGTCTTCATCCGGGACTTTATATTCAACAAAATGAATATTGCTGTAAATCTTTGTGGATAAAGGGATAAAACAAGTGGTTCTGCTCAAGTAGACAAAGTATAATATATTTTGTGAAAATAAAAACGGTCGATATCGTTAGTGATCTCATACAGATCTAATTTCCAGTGAGAGCGATTTGAAAACTTATACATCTATGACTACCACACGGCGGTTTTCAACGTCTTGTCTTTTTTAAGCTCTGGTTTCGGCCATTGGTGAGAGCTAAGTATCATGATTCTTTACTGATCTACCTGTATCTGTGCTGAAAAAAACATAGCAAAGAACAATGTGTATCTCATGATTGATGGACATTCTGTGTTCACTTTACGTTGATAGCTATTTTCAGAAACACTATAGAAAAGATAATTGATTTTTGAGTTTTATGAATAAAAATTAAAATAAAGCTTTTTTGTCGACATATGTCTTACCAAGGTGTTAATAATTTACACATCCTCATTTGAAAAAAAAAACAAAACAAACAAATTCTCTACTAACAAGTGAATTCATACAGAAACTTTATCACATATTGAATAAAAGATCCATTACCTACTCAATGTAGGTATAAACAAACGTTTACAAACAGATTTTACTGTGATACATGTATATGTATACCAAACACTAGGGATATATTTAAGACAGTTTTATATTCGAGTTTCGTGAATTATATTTGGCGCAAAGATAAGTTCACTTTTGGCGTCAATTATATCAACCAACAGAACATTTATTTGTTACTATGAAAAACAATTGGAAAATCTTTCAAAGTTGATTATGTGTTTTATATGTCATATTCGTTAATTTTAGATTGAATATGATGCAAATATTTTGTGATACGCCTGTACAATCTACACCGGTCCCATGTAACCAGACACTATGAACATATCTAAGACAGTCTTATTTAAAGCTTTTCTTGAATTATGTTTGGAGCCAAAATAGACATTGATGTCAATTCTTTCAAGAGAACAAAGTTATATAGAACTATATAAATGCACTGAGTATACGCTGGTGAGGTTATTTGTTTAAAAAAGCAAGTCCAATCCACACCAGTTATTTTAGTACAGTTATGGTGCATGATTCTAAACTATTAGTGTGCGAGGAATAAGTTGCATCGGACATCGTTTTGTAACAGTTATTAAATTAATCAAAGCTCATTTTATACATCCTGAGTTTTCTAAAATGTTAACATAAAGCCATTTTAAGGGAAGGAAATCTTCCATTTCAGCGATTTGTAAGAAAGTTTTCTGATTCCTCCCCTTACAAATTATAACATTTTATTGAACTAAGTCAGTCTACATCAAGCGAAATTTTATTGCTGCTTAGAGCAAATGAGCTGAGATATTGCATGGCGAACTTAATAGCTCTGGGCTTCAGCGCATCTCACTAAGATTTAAGCGGCAACAAATAGGACTTGATGACTTTCTGTCCCTTAATTAAATTAGGATTCGGTCGTGGTAAAATCATCAGAGCGTCTCTTGTGATTAAACATAACGCGGTAGTGAAATGTTGCCGAGTCCTAAAATACACCCAAATGTAGAAATTTGAACAAATTAAATCGCGTGTTGGAACAAATCTAAGCTATTATAAACAAATGGTCAGGAATAAAATGCAATATCTACAGACGAGAATTTAACATGCTGGATGTGACAGTCATTAAAGCAAGTGACGATTTATTGCAATAATGGCACTGGAGTACATGTTCCCGCGTTAGTCTGTAGTATACACTGAGCTAGTCCTAAATACTTCAGAA
This sequence comes from Mopalia muscosa, assembly GCA_031763545.1. Taxonomy (NCBI): domain Eukaryota; kingdom Metazoa; phylum Mollusca; class Polyplacophora; order Chitonida; family Mopaliidae; genus Mopalia; species Mopalia muscosa. The sequence continues at coordinate 5,037 of JARFOD010039804.1, read as the reverse complement.
GGGCCGTTATTGAAATTAGTAATCTGTTCGATTTGCCTTCCTAATCATGGCTCTGTTCTTTGAAGTGGAACCATTTTATTGGAATCAAGACCAATAGAGAGTGCAGTTAACCAGGACACTCGTCTCTGTTTAATAGATCTTAGGATCGCTGGAAAGTCTGTGGGCATTACTTGTGCACACACTCGTCTTGTAAGCTAATCTGATGATTGTGAACCAAACTGACATCCAGCTAACCCTGGCAGGGTGTCTGTACATCTAAACCATTGGTGAGCACGTACAACTTACAGACCTCTTATTGGTGATAATGCGTGATAATGCGATTATTGAATCATTACATTGAACTGTTTTTTCACGGCACAAGAAAGCGTCAGACTAACATACAACAGGTTCAAACGACCTGCATGTCAAATATCATACAGTTTCAAAGGGTCTTTTTACTTAAAATTGCTTCAATGTTAAACTATTCTATCGATTTTGAACTACTTGTATCAATCAATGGTATTAAAGATAACAAAGACCTGTAAAACCTTATAATTCTTTGGGCCTGTCTTCATGTCTGATTGGTAGCTCACCTATCCCCTGTCTCCTAGCAAATCGATCTTCCCCACCAACGGTAAGTAATTCCAAAACGCACTTACAAATGCCCGCTGTGTTTCTCCCGGTGTCACTGTCACTATATATGAACAACAACAACATAACAACAGCTGAATACTGAAGACAAAGAAAGTACAAAAATACAATCATAAATTACACAAAATTTACAGCTAAACAGATAACCGAAGTTAAAGGGAGACTAGGGAGACGCATAATGCAACACATACATGCATACTATACAACAGAGTGACACATATTACATACAACTTGAAGACATGTCTATACCCTCTGGCCTCCGCTTGGGTCTCCGAAATAAAATGTGATAACTACTGACGAGAATTTAACATGCTGGATTTGACGGTCACTAGAAAAGCTAAAAGTGTTTTAGTACAATAATGATTATTGGAGTACATTTTCCGCATCAGTCTGTAGTATACACCAATCTATCCAAATTTACTTTTACGTAACTCTCACCAAACCGTCAAGGGTAAACGTTGTTAATGAATACCTCAGAAGGGCTGTTATTGAAATTAGAAATTTGTTCGATTCGCCTTCCTGACAATTGCTCTCTTTCTTGCAGCCGAACCGTTTTATTAGAATTAAGACCAATAGAGAGTGCAGTAAGCCAGAACGCAGTGTGTCAGGATCGCTGGAAAGTCTGGGAGCATTATTTGTGCACACAACCTAGATCGAAGGGACAGTGGGTGTCTGCGATTCTGCGAATACTCGTCTTGTTGACGTAACCGAATGATTGTGAACCAAACTGACACCATTCCATTGCTGGTACTGTGACCTGTGTTAGTTATTCACCACTACGACTCAAGAGATCTGTCACAACACCGAAAGAATTGGCCTGTATCGGGTAATACATGCCAGTTTCCGATGATGGCATACCATCTTATTTTAAAAAGTATCTTGTCTTTAAGATATTGCAAAACTTTGCATCGCATTTTTGTTTAAAATATTGCAAATTGCATCTAAAAATGAAAAGCGTATTTGTTTCTTATTTTTGGGAGTGTCTCTACATACATTTGTTAACCATTGGTTAACACAAATTTCAGTACAGGTTCAGTACAGTGATAATGCGATCATTAAAATTAAACGGTTTGGTCCCCAGCACAAGAAACCAACAGTTTGCACACAACAGTTTTTTTGGACCTGAATGTCAAAATATCATACATTACAAACGTGTCTTTTTACTTAGAATTGTTTCCAATTATTCATAAATGATACAAAGGAAAACTATACAAATGAAATGCTATCTTTAATTGGGCTTGCCTTCATGTCTGATTGGTATATCACCCATACGTAGTCTCATAGCAAATCAATCGTATCCATCCAAGATGGGTAATTCCAAGCGCCACCTACAAATACCACATGCTGTTTCTCCGGTTGTCATTTCTATTAGATGAATAACAAGAGTGGCTGTTAATTTCGCGAAGTGAACTACAATAGTTCATTTAAGTTAATCCACTTCCACACACAAACATACAAAAAAGGATAAAAATTTCAGAAATTAATTATCCAAACGTACACCGAGAATATAAAGTCTGTACTCAATAGTCAAGAAACAACGATAGAGAATTACGTGGGAAACCTATAAAAGAGATTGACATCGGATGTTTTTCACTGTGGTGTACCTGAAGCAGAGAGCAAATATTCACGTTCATGTGTTATCATATTGATGACGATTACCCATTTTGGTCGAATCAAGTAGATCCCGGGACAGGTTTGCGTATACCTGGAATCACCGTTAATTAAATTTGTAGTCTATAAGACTGGACATGTGATTTCACTGTAAATTAACGATGTCTGGAGAGTGTCGGAAAATTATAAGTTATTTCTCACTGGGACAGTCTAAGACCTAAACTACACCCAAATGTAGAAGTTTGAACAAATTAAATCGCGTGTTGGAACAAATACAAGCTATTATAAACGTATGGTCAGAAATAAAATGGGATATCTATAGATAATAATTTAACATGCTGGATGTGACGGTCATTAGAAATGCAGTTTCGATTGAGTGCAAGAATGACGATAAGATTACATTTCCTGCACCAGTCTGTAGTATACATCGACTTGTTCACATTTACTTGGACGTAATTGTCTCTGTTCTTCACAGTGTATCCATTTTATTGAAATTAATACCAATACAGAGTCCAGTAAACCCGAACGATAGTCTTCTCGTTAGATTGTAGGTTCGCTGCGAAGTCTGTGGGCATTAGTTGTGCACACACTCGTCCTGTTAGTTAATCAAATTATTGTGAACCAAACTGACAGCGTGCCAGTATATAGATATCTAAACCATTAGTGAGTACAACTTACAGACCGCTGATGGGTGATAAATACAATCTTTAAATCATTTAAATTGAACTGTTTCCTGGCGTTGTGCGTGTATATAGATATCTGAACCATTGGTGAGCACAACCTACAGACCGCTAATGGGTGATAATACTATCATTAAATCATTTAAATTGAACTGTTTCCTGGCGTTGTGCGTGTATATAGATATCTGAACCATTGGTGAGCACAACTTACAGACCGCTAATGGGTGATAATACAATCATTTAATCATTTAAATTGAACTGTTTCCTGGCGTTGTGCGTGTATATAGATATCTAAACCATTGGTGAGCACAACTTACAGACCGCTAATGGATGATAATACAATCATTAAATCATTTAAATTGAACTGTTTCGCCACCACACAACAAAGTGTCAGATTAGCATACAACAGGTCTATTGGACCTGAATGTCAAACTTCGTACAGTATTTACTAAAATTACTCCACACGCTAACGATTTTGAACCATTTGTATCACTATTCAATCGGTTTTGAACGTTTTGTATCAACTAATGGTATTAACGAGAACAAAGATGTGTGAAACGGTACCTCTCTTTAGGTGTGTTTTTATGTCTGATTGGTATAAAACCCACGAATAGTCTCCTAACAAATCGATCTTCCCTACCAACGGTAGGTAATTCTGATAGGCCACATAGAAATGTCCGAAGCTGCTTCTCCCGGTGTCACTGTAGTAAGACAGACAGTGGGAACCTTCAGAGACGGACATGGGATGTTGTCTACTATACGGTGTAGGTGAACCAGAGAGCAAATATTCACGTTCATGTGTTATCACTTAGATGAAGATTACTCTTTTTTGTCGAGCCACAATCAAGTAGAATCACGGACACGTATGCGTAGACCTCGAGTAGCCGCTAATTACATTTGTAGACTATAAGACTGGACATTTAATTTCACTGTAAATTAACAATGTCTGGAGAGAGTTAGCGTCAAAAATGAGAAGTTAATTCTCACTGGGACAGTCTCAGTCAATAAAATCAGCTTCAAGTATCTAAGTAAAAAACAGGTCGGTTTCCAATCGGCTTGTTTAAATATCATTAATTAAAAAGGTAGAATATTAAGCAATTATTTTCTGAAAATATCATATTGGCTTTATGGGATTAATAACTGTTATAAGGACATTGTTTGAACCTGATTGCCAATAGTATGTTCCTGACCATGATTGAATTGTTGGTATTCACGATTAACAGCAGAGCATTGAGTTGTCTGCTTTTGATTCGAAATACAGTCTTCTTTGTTGATTGATCCACGCCTAAAATCCACACGTTCTCGTTTTTAAATTACATAATTTCCAAAATCTGATTTACTTGGCATTTTCAAGGTCAAATTGAAGACGGTTACTCTGTTTCTTATAGCGACAATACCCAGAGTAAATGATTTCCACCTAAGTTTATAGGTTTGTTATGTATGCAATAATTAATGGACATGGGGTTACTATAGTTGGACAAAGTATAAATTTAGCTCCATGTAGTTTAATAAAATACTAAACATTGCTTTGCTTATCCAACTAAAAAAAAACCTGTCCGGGAGCGGGTTGGCCATTTAACATCACCCCTGCCCTGTAGAATACTCTCCCGGCCGCCGCTCGCTGTGGGTTGCATCCCGTGTCGGAGGAGAAAGAGATTCTGGGGACTGAGGGGAAACTTGGCTGGTAACAGGGTGCCATATAGCCACGTTGCTCCAACACGTCACTTTGGCTTCAAATTTTCAAGACGGATGGTCAGATTGGCCCGATCTGATCAATCGGCTTGTTGCCTACATCTGCAATGATCCAAGATTAATTCCTTCGTAATTAATAAAATTCAAGCTGATGAAAAGAAAAATCATATAAAATAGGTTATGCCATCCTACCATAAAGATTTAGATCATTGCAAAAGGCGGTGGCTCATGGGTCAATTGAGTAGGAGACAACAAAATATATTTTGTATGTTTTGCTGGGTAAAACCCCCTGAGCGGAGCAGAATGATTATTTAGTTTCCTAGTTGAGTATATCACACATGGAACCCTCGTTACGTGTCCCTGCTGGTAACTGCAGGGGGGAGGGGGGTCTAGCCCTCGTTGCCACTCCATGGTGGGTGGGGGA
>JARFOD010039782.1:0-10292 GCA_031763545.1 Mopalia muscosa | reverse complement strand
CATCTATAATCAAACCAAGTAATTTGACATCAGACTTATTCTCTATAGGTAATTCATTGACTGTGATGTTGAATCCAATAGTAATGTGTAAAGGTGTTTGCGTGCCCAGGTAAGTGTTTGACAGAAGGTTAAAGCAAGATATACAGAAAAACTATTGAGTAATATGTATCATAACATTTAACATGTGTAATGTGTATTTTGGTTTGTTTTTGTTTTTAGATTGATAGCCCTTCAGAACCAGTTAGCTGTAGAGTTGGAGAAATATATGGCTGTCATCCGAGCCTCTTTACGGAAATTCAGGAAGCATCTTGATGAGACTTTGTCAACGCTACGAGAATCAAACGCCAGATTCATCAAATCATTCAAGTGAGTTCCCATTATTATAGACACAATAGATGTGAGATTCATAGGTTATATCACCTGTTGAATCTCTGTGCTTTAGCTGTTGCTGGGAGTAAAAAATATTTAATTGAAGCAATCAAAGATTATTCCTAGTGTAATACAAAATTCACAAATAAGTGTTCATTCTTTGCAGGTTATTTTCTGATGGTGGTAATTTCTGTCCAGAGGAGATTGATGACTATCACAAACGCCTGGAGAAAATGTCCCACAAACTGGATGGTGTGGAGGGGTCCATTATGTTAGAGCTTGAAGGCATGGAATCAAAACGATTGGATCAGGCCACTCGTGTTGCCATGGAATTTGAAGACAGGTCAGCCAATGAAAGTTGGATATATTTTAGAAATTTGCATTCAAGTCAAAAGAAAAACACTTTAATTCTGTGAATATTTTAAATAAATAGAATATGTACAAAACATAAATATACAAGGGTAAATGCGAGTGCGCGAACCAAAGAATACATACAATACATGAATATGCCAAGAAACTGCGAAAACCAAACAATACATACAAAATCTGAACATACAGATCAACAGAACGCCTTATTTATATTCCATGTTTAAAGAAATAATATGTCTTAGAACAAGACCAGTGATTTTCAACAAATAACGGGTTGTTTTTCTGGGACCTAAAGTAAGCAGAACTTTGGAACGATCGAGCTACTTTGAACATCAGCGGTAATGACAGTGGTTCAGAAACACCCTGATTTTGACATTATGGTCAATATGAACTCTTTTTGATACCACTATTTAACTGTTTCCTTCTAACAGGTTTAAGAGCCATATGTTTGATTTGTTGTTCATGGAGAAGATTGCTCGTTGGTTGACGAACACACAAGTAAAGATTAAAAGTGAAGTCGCCGATAGTAACACACAAGCCCACAACTTATCACGACATGTTAAAGATGTGGAGAGGAGAGTCGACGCTTGTGAGAAACCAAACTTAGACAAGGAGGTAAGGAATGTGATACAATGGAAGTAACTAGGTTTTGATGTAAAGCACAAAAACAAAAGAAAAAACAACCATAGAGACAACTTCATTGATACATTTGAGCTATCTACCTGTTCATTATTATTTATGTTTTTATTTTGGCATAAGGAGCCTCTATGGCTAATGTTTATTGTACTTTACAACCTACGTTAAACAGATTTTGAACTTTGACCTTGACCGTAACAACTCAACTTTAACAAATAAACATAAAGTGAATGAATAAATAAGTAAATGAACTAACCAACCAACCAACCAAACAATTGAGCGAGCAAAGAGATTAATAAATACATAAACATTAAAAAAATGAATAAATAAATAACCACCCAACGAAACAAATAAACAATCAGTTTAACAAACAAACAAATTACTATTCTTAGATGTAGACTGTTACATATAGAGAGGTACAATTCAGGTGCCTTTTCTTGCAATAAGAAAATGTCATTCTAAAATGTCAGACTTCTTTGTTCAATGGTACATATCAAAATATTTGGTACATTTCAGCAAATAACCCCGACCCAATTAAACGAGAGTCTAAAGAGTCTGTTTGAAGATTTCCACAGTAGGAGTATCTATCTCAGGTGTATCAGTGATTGTTTTGGGCCACCAATTGTAGTACAAGGGCCTCCAGCTCTAGGTAAGTTCTTTAGACAAATCCACCTGTGATTGTTTTGGGCCACCAATTGTAATACAGGGACCTCCAGCTCTAGGTGAGCTCTTTAGACAAATCCACCTGTGATTGTTTTGTGCCACCTATTGTAGTACGGGACCACCAGCTCTAGGTAAGCTCTTTAGACAAATCCACCTGTGATTGTTTTGGGCCACCTATTGTAGTATGGGACCAGCAGCTCTAGGTAAGTTCTTTAGACAAATCCACCTGTGACTGTTTTGGGCCGCCTATTATAGTACGGGACCACCAGCTCTAGGTAATTTCTGTAGACAAACCCACCTGTGATTGTCTTTGGCCACCTATTGTAGTATGGGACCAGCAGCTCTAGGTAAATTTTTTAGACAAATCCACCTGTGACTGTTTTGGGACACCTACTGTAATACAGGGATCTCCAGCTCTAGGTAAGTTCTTCAGCTGTGATTGTTTTCGGACACCAATTGTTATACAATTGTAATACCCCAATTGAACTATCCAACAATATCATCTTGACTCCACTGTTAGATGAAACTCCTATTTAGTGTATATTTTCTCTGTTCTCTAGGTGGTAGAGTGGGATTTGTAGGGGAGGTAACTCCTATCATAAAAGTAGGAAAACAATCTACAGAGGACCCATCTGTTAATATCATCAAGAGTATAATGAAGTAAGTACAAGCTATACATTTCTAATAATCTTTTGTGACAACCAATAACAGAAGACTTATTATAAAATTAGTTCCGTCTATTTAATTACACTATTAAAATCTTTCCATAAATATAATAAGTTTTTGTGTTCAAGAAATTGTATTACCACTGAGCAGGCGAAAAATTATGTCAAGTCATGAAGCAAATGAAAGTCCTTATTTGAGGTTACTGGCCGTTCCAGGCCTCTGTTGTTTAAAAAGGTTACCACCCATTGGTCATCCCTTGGCCATGGCTTAGTGGTTAGTGTGTGCCCTTACTAATCCACTCCAATTTGCCATTCACAGGTTTGAGTCCATCTACCGACCATCAAGTATTAGAGAAAGTCACACAATGTGGTTTCGGCAATCGCAGAGTGTTTTTTATGATGTTTTCTCTAGGTTTTCCACCGTAATGTGGCTAGGAACAGTGTGAAAAGGACAATCTGTCATCATATAAGTGAAATACCCTTGAGTACAACGTTAGACACCGATCAAACAGACAAATAAACATAAAACCACCCAGTTTTCTTATGCATTTTAGTAAGACAAAAGTGAAAGATACACAAAATGTTATTTTAACTGAAATAACTTAGAGTTTGAAGTGAAACTACAGAGACAGAAAGATCGCACTATAAGAGCCTTTCAAAAGCTTGTCTGAGAATAGACTCATACCTAAACATGAGACAATGGGTCACATTTTTGTTTATCATACCTGTTCCAGTTTGATTCATTTTGTGACATATACATTTTCTTTAGAACCCAAAAGAACAAGATGAGGTTTGGAGCTGACGCTGATTTAGATGGTGACTATCCCCTTGGTAAGTAGGAAATCCAGATTTTTTTATTTTCAAGTGCTGGCAAATGTCTCCTTTAAATTATCTTACTCAACCTGTTTTTAAATCTTGAAACATAACAGTCAAACAATGACACTCATCAGGTAAATCGAAAAGAAATAATGTATATGATAGATTTGAATATTCCAGAAAAATGAGAATACGGACTGTAGTTTATTCCAGAAAGCTGAGAATACTGACTAGTATATTCCAAAACTGAGAATACTGACTGTAGATTATTCCAAAAGCTGAGAATACTGACTGTAGTATATTCCAGAAATCTGAGAATACTGACTGTAGTATATTCAAACAACCTGAGAATATCGACTGTATTATATTCCTGAAACCTCAGAATACTAACTAGTATATTCCAGAATCCTGAGAACATAGACTGTAGTATATTCCAGAAACCTGAGATTACTGACTGTAGTTTACTCCAGAAACTTGAGAACACAGACTGTAGTATATTCCAGAAACCTGAGAATACCGACTGTATTATATGCCAGAAACCTGAGAACACAGACTGTAGTATATTCCAGAAACCTGATAACACAAACTGCAGTATAATCCAGAAACCTGACAATACCCACTTGTATATTCTAGAAACCTGAATACCTGAATAATGAGTTGAGCAACTTTTGAATTGACTGAATATACCTGAAAGCAGATTATAATACTTAAAGAAACTGGAATCAAAATTCAGTGGAAATTTTGTTAGTGAATTTTGAACTAATGTAAATACTGACTGTATCTTATGGAATAAATCTGTTTGAATACAGTTGCCACACCCCCTAGTGAGTCTAAAGAGAGAGCCAAGTCAGTTGTTCCGGGCATGTCCCGTACTACCACTCAGATGTCATTTGTAGAGAGGTCTACCAGTAAACTGGGCAGTCGTAAAGGTACTGCCCTCATGTCTGGATCTACTTTCGACCTCCCAAAAAGAACACAGTCTGCGTAAGTTTTTTCAAATCTATTGCAACATAGCTTAAGAATTAAGAAATTTCAAAAGTTAAGTTTGTGTATCAAGAAGTTTTAAAAATTGCAATTAGATTAAAATCAGATCTATTTAGGCTCCCTTGTGTTGTTAAGTTGTATTTCAATGTGAGGATATGGTCCACCAAATGACTTTGGTGTATCCGTCTGGATGATATATCAATCCTGGTAATAATAAGATAATGGTTGCCTTAGAGATACTTGAAGTTGAAACATAATGCAGGGGAGATTGTATAGATCTTACAGGGTAGTTTCTAGAAAAAAATTCCAGGTTCCTATCCCAAATTCTTCAGACCATAATCAGGGTTCTGAATCCACTTTAAGCTTGATTTTAAAAGAAATTTATGAAAATAGTAATATATTGACATAAATTTGGGTCTGAACTAGTTTGGGCACCCATACATTTTTTCATAACTAAAATGGCTCTGGATACTTCCCTGTCTTATTTTAATAAGAATGAATAACTTGTGTCCTCGGTTTGAAAAATTAAATGTTGAGTCAGGTGCTGGCAGATTCTACTCACTGCTAGAGGCTGGTTAGCTGAATTTTGTAGGGATACAGCTTTTTTCAGAGGAAGGTCCTGTTGTAACTTTTAATCGGCACTGTTGATCCTCACTTACTAATCCCCATTGCCCGTGGATTAGGGGTTAGCATGTTTGCTTACTAGTCCCACTCCTGATGTACCAATCCACGGATCAAATCCATCTGTCGTCCATCAGGTATATAACTGAGTTAGACAATGTGGCTCTGTCAATTGAGGTGGTGGTTTTTACCAGGTTTCCTCCTGTTTCTCCACCATAATTTGGTAAGGAACAGTGTAAAATAGACATCATAGGAGTTGAAATACACATCATACAACAATAGACTCCAATCAATCCAACAAATCTAATCACCATATTATGTCATGATTCCCAAAATTTGATTTTTAAGATCATTTTTAATCATCAGATATCAACAATCTTAACAACTATGCTAAAACTAACAAAATAAAGAGTCAATTTATTGACAAGAAATTATTTTATTTGAACAGCCTAAGACGAGGCAGTAAATCTACAAAATGGGATCGTAAATATCTGATATTTGGAGAAAAGGCAGAAGTTGGTGAAACCAAGCATTTCAACGGAATGGTGAAGAAGATCTTAAGAGAAGCTTTGGAGGGATTGTTAACCATCGCAGAGGTAAACACTGAGGGATTTTTTTTTTTTCAGTCATTATCTGTCTCTGACATGTGTGGTTGGTGAGATAGATCACCCAGTGCCCTCATATGGTGTAGATGGATAGGGTCAACATAAGCTGATTTGCTGGGATGCCTTGCTCTGATCATTTTGTTGTCATAGAATAATTGCTCTATGGTTTTGGGGTTTGATTTGGTGTTAGTCATGTGAAGGTTGGTTTCCTTACTTCATTGTAGTGGCAGACAGTCATACAAGTGAAATCGTACTTTAAAATATTTATGTTCATCTAATTTGTTATTTTACAGGTGTTTTATAAACAGAAAGGTTCAAGACCTGTGACACGACCCCAGGCCCTTCAGGAGACCTTTGACCTCTGTGCAGAGACCCTGGTCACCAAACTACAGTCATATTTCGTACAAGCCGAAAAATATCATAATCAATGTCTACAAGGTAAAAAGTTGCATACCTGTAGGAAATATTGCTCCTTCAGTATGAGTCACATGATGTGGCTCAGGCAATCGCGGTGGTGGGTTTTAGGAAGTTTACCGACTTTTCAACTTTTGTATACAAACCTATTGAAACTTTGTATCATGAACCACATTATGATGTTTTGTTATAAGCAGATGGTTGGGAGGGAATTGTTGCCCTGGTGCTCTTTTAGCTAAGGTGCAACAGGAAAATCCTCCTCTGTTTGTGATGTCGTATATTACATATCCTATCTTTGTGTTTGTTGCCACTGACATCAAGGGTAACTTCTTGTACCTATTGGGCTCGCATGCAAACATAATTAAACTAAAGTAAACCTCAAGCATGTAATCAAACAAATACATGTCATAAAGAAATAACCCCGCATTTCTGGTGTCTGTCTACTGAGATCCCAACATATAACTTGTCATGAAATAAGTTATTATTTCATAAAGTATCCTTAAAAAATTTATGGAATTTTTCAAAACTGACTCCAAATTTATAACATTAAAAAGTGTGCGAATTATGATCTAACTGTAGCTAGTGAGGTCAATTTATATAGTCAGTTTGGAAAATCACTTAACCCAGCTCAAGATGGTAATGAATTAAATTTTTTATTCATGCCAATTTTTGGGAGGATAAATTTTTATTTTGATTTCTATTTTCAATTTTGTGTGATTTTTTTTCAGAATTTCGAGGTCAGTTAATTTCTTTGGAGGAAGCAGTGTCTCATATTCCTCCGCTGATTATCAAGGAAATCATTCAAGGTCATATCACAAAGTCAAGGTCGTCACAAGAAGAGCTTCAGTCAGCCCTCTCTCAAACATTGAAGGTTCTTCATGATAAACAGGTACTGTTTTACAAAGCAATAGGAACAAAAACTCTTGTGCGGTAAACTAAACCATGAGTATGTTGTAGTATTTGGTCATGGTTCAGTTGCTAGCGATTAGTACAACTGATTTTTCTTCCATTCACAGCAGGCCTGGGGTCGTGGCTCAGTGGTAGCGAGTGCGCTTTCTTAACTGAACATGGTTCGATTTACCGTTCACGAGTTCGAGTGCGCCTTTTGCCCATCAGGTATATGAGCGAGTCACATTTTGCGGCTCCGGCAATCGCGGGGGTGGTTTTTACGAAGTTTCCTCCCGGTTTTCCACCGTAGTAAGGCTGTGTACAGTGTGAAATGGACAATCCGTCGTCATATAAGTGAAATACCCTTGAGTACGACGTTAAACCCCAATCAAACAAACAAACCAATTTACCGTTTACGGAATCGACCGTCTGTCGACCATCAGGTATATGAGTGAGTCAAACGATGTGGCTACAGCAATCGAGGGGTGGTTTTTACGAGGTTTCCTCCTGGTTTTCCACCGTAAAGAACAGTGTGAAGTGGACAATCTGTCATCATGTAAGTGAAACACCCTTGAGCATGACGTTAAACCGTAATCAAACGTTAGTTGAATCAAAGGAAATTTACCCAGCGTTTTGGATGGCTCCTGTTATATTAACTTGTGTTATTCTCTGGTTTGGAGAACATAGTCCTCATGCTAGCAGTTCAAATTTGATTCCAATATTCAATAAAGCTACTTAAGTACTATGTTAAATGAGCATGCCATTTAAACCAAAATGTTGAGTCAAAATGAATCCATTATCTTTCTACGGAGTTGTTACTATACTTTACTATGCCATTTATTATTTCTAGATTTTAGTCCAGCTATTTGAGACCCAATGAAATCTTAGACATGCTAAAATGACATTAAAATTGTAAAGGCTGCAATGTCCTTGAACTTAAACAGTAATAACATTCAACATAAGACTTGTATGGATGACAACTTCTGTTTAATATCAGAGCATAGAAGTTGTCATCCATACAAGTCTTATGTTGAATCTACCAATAATGAATTATTTGGACTCTCTCTCTCTTTGAACACCACCCTTTGTCCACTAAGTCAGCTGTCAAGGTACGATTAAGTTAGTATTTTTTATAGTTGAATCATTTGCTGTACTGCTCACAGGTCTGTTGTCCGCATGTATTTAAGCGAGACATATTATGTGGCTTGGGCAATTGCTGGATGTATGGTGTTACAAGGGTTTCTCCTGGTTTTCCACAGTACTTAAGCAAGGAACATTGTGAAGTGGAAAATTTGTAATCCTATAAGTGAAATACTTATTTGGAATACAAAGTTAAACCCGAATCAAACAACAAATGAATTGTCAGTATATATTATGTTTAGGACCCTGCAGTGAGTGGTGTATTCTGGGAAGGTAATGGGAATGCTATAGGTAAAACTGTCACCTGTGCCGAGGTCACCAAGAAAAGAATACAGGTGGGTGACATTAACTTTAAGAAGAAGTGAAATAAATTTTGAAGTATAAATATTTAAGTACAGAATAAAACCTCCAGAAAACACAGACAAGAAAATATCTCAAATATTCCGGCCTAGACTTGAATGAATAATATATATGTTGTCAATGCTTGTATTGATTAAATCTCAAAATGAGCAAAAAAAGTTAAAAACATTTTCTGCAACTTTGGCTTAACATCGATCTTTATTATAGTCTACAGAGTGCTACTCTTCTTATAGTCCATGGTTATTGAGGAGCCTCAAAAATGATAAAAACGTAAAATTTTGCACTAATAGTTGTAAAGTTAACCACTTGATACAATCTGATTAAAACCAGATCAAACTAACTCCCTGATCTGACACAAACGCATACTGAGTGCTGTCAATCGACTTGCAAAAGTCTGCATTGAAACTTGTCTCAGTCTGATTCAGTGTTTACCACAGCTTCATGTAAGCTGTAATTTTACTGGTCAGCTCGGAAGTTGACCTTCCATGAAACTCGGCAAGCTTGAGGTAACACAATTTGACCCGCTTTTGCATTACATCATAATTCCCACAAGGCATTTCATTTACAACTTGTTGTTAATAGAAAATAATGAGTGTTATTTATATAAAATGTAGATCCTATGCCGGATTTCCATGTAGATCTATAAGAATTACATTCCATTTAGAGATTGACCTGCTCTATGTCCACAAGTTATCATGAATTGAACAATTCAGTTCTGACATAAAGGTAGTACATTAACAGGATGAAACATATACATGCGTCTAGGAATAGACTTGTTTATATCATTTATTATTTATATCTCTGTCCAATGTTAGATCTACATCTAACACGATCTAGTACTATATCTCAATTACAGTTCATTTGGGCAGCATAATCATTATTGTAGGTGGAAGCTGGTTCCACCCCAAAGAACCCACAACCTTCTACTGGTTGCTGTCTTGCTGACATACCAATCCATGTTGTAAGGACGACAGGAATAGAACCTATCAACCCAGGCTTGTGCAGTTATTGTGAGATAACCTAGCATTTGCAGTTGCTGATATTTTTAATGCATAAATGTGCATTTATGGAAAATACAGCAAAAATGTTTTTCAATTTAATAAGTTCATTCATTGTTGCATTGACAAATTTGTCAACATCAGTAGCAAAACGGTAATTAAAGACACAAACACGACAAACAATCTGGGAAACCTACACACCTATCTTTCAGTTTGCATTACCATAGGAAAACCACATTCAGTAGTTAATTCTCTCCTACAGTACAGGTGTGTAAAGTGTAAACCCAATATTCACGTGGGTGGTTTTCGCGGGGTTTCCTCTCAGTATTCCAAGGTAATAAGGTACGGCGTTTAACCCCAATCAAGCAAACAAGTAGAAAATCTGTCATCATATACCCTATAACTTAGTAGTTGGGACAGAGAAATAGGCTTACCACAGGCGGTCTTACATGTTATTTCTGGGGCCCTTCCCAAAATTAGAGTGTTCCAACTTATAGAAGTTATAGGATATGTGAAATACCCTTGATCTTAAATCCACTCAAACAAATAAACAATGTAAACCCAATAGTGAATGGGATGTCGGAATCAGATGCAGACACTCCTATCTTGCGGTCTACCAACATATTGTGAGCAGAATTTAACTAGGAAACTGTAACCCCAGAACACTCTACTAGAGTGTGAACTCTTGACCACTCTGACATGGAGGTGGGGGGGGGGGGGGGGGGGGGGGGGGGGGGGGGGGGGGGGGGGGGGGGGGGGGGGGG
>JARFOD010039771.1:0-10292 GCA_031763545.1 Mopalia muscosa | reverse complement strand
ATTGGTGTTTAATGTCGTACTCAAGGGTATTTCACTTATATGATGATGGACACAAATACAGAACATCACAAACAAATTTGCTTCCCGCTACCCTTTAGCTCTGCGAACACCAGGACAACAGAAAGCAACCTCTTACGATTGACCGAGGAAGCCGAGGGAGTATTCTGCAAGGCCATGGCCCACCCGCTCCCTCACAGGGATTTATTATTAAAATCTAATGTAATTCAAGCTCAAATTGTCCATACATGCAGACCAGGACCAGGACTTCATCTCTCTTCACAAAAAATTAGGTACATGTACAGGTATACTTAAAAAATTTTGAAGAAAAAAAACAATCAGTAGAATTATTGTAGGAGTAACATGAAAGACTATTCCATATTTTGTCTGGGGTTTTTTTCTGAATAAACAAGTAGCTCTTGAAAGTTCAAAAAACCTATTCGAGTCTTCCAAGAATTTCTTGAAAGGAATTCAGTTTGCCTTCCAGACAACTTTACAAAACACTTATTCCGCTCTTCCAATCAATTCTTGACATGAACTTTGTTCACTTTTTTTTAAACAAAATTAAAATAAATTGACTTGCTAGGTAACATCTGCAGCAATATATTGCATATTTGTTGATTTCATCAAACGCAGTTTAAAGGCTTACTTCATTTTCTTCACAGCAGAATTCTCCACACTTTGGTGATTTGCTCAAATACATTGAATTCCCCTTCTAGGAAAGTTTTTCACAAAAGCAATGCCCATATTCATATAATTTAAGACTTCACCATCTTGATAACTTCATAGTTGGAATTGGCGCACTTTCTTCGTTTAATTTCCTAACAATTTTACAAAAACACATTCTTTATTTTGCTAAATTCTTTGATGTTAGACATAAAATTCACCCAGCACCATAGGCCACAATTTTTACCTATTTCCTAAAACACCTTGAGTTCATCATGTCCAAATACCAAACATAAGGTAAACTTTTGGTCCAATTCCTTGGGTTTCAGGGACATGGTTTGTATTTTACCATCTTGAACACTTCCCGTGTCCCTATTTTGAGCACTACGAAAAATGTGCACAACTTACCTCCTACTCCCTGTGCGAAATACATTATAATAAAGTTTAAGTTTATGTTTGTAACTACATACACAAATTTGCTTTACTTCTGCAACACATTCTATCCCTTTTCTGTCCTCGCCTTGTGCACCACAAAGCTAATAAGGCAAACTTACAGTAGTCTATTCCACAACTTCTGTTCTGTTCACATTTTGTCAAGCTCACTGTAGGGACAAAGCACAATATCAACATTCTGTTCACATTTTGTAAAGCTCATTGTAGGGACAAAGAGCAATTTCAACATTTTGTTCACATTTTGTAAAGCTAATTGTAGGGACAAAGCACAATTTCAACAATCTGTTCACATTTTGTCACGCTCATTGTAGGGACAAAGCACAATTTCAACATTCTGTTCACATTTTGTCCAGCTTATTGTAGGGATAAAGCACAATTTCAACATTCTGTTCACATTTTGTCAAGCTCACTGTAGGGAGAAAGCACAATTGCCACATTCTTTTCGCATTTTGTCCAGCTCATTGTAGGGACAAAGCACAATTTCAACATTCTGTTCACATTTTGTCAAGCTCATTGTAGGAACAAAGCACAATTACAACATTCTGGGCACATTTTGTTCATTCACAGAGCATGATTATGCACGATATTCTGCTGAAGCTTTTTGAACAAGAAGACAGTTCATATATACATGAATTTGTTGATCCACTACCAGCTGTTTTTAACATCACAACAACCCGAACTGTCTTGAAGTAGAATGTTGCCACATTCCTCAAATAAATGTTAACCTAACACCAGTTCGACGCATGATTGTGCACACAGTGAACTAAGTCTATATCCTTTGGATATATCTGTTAAATGTGAAACTAAAATGCACAACTCGGCCTCTTTGATCTGAGAGTGTTACAATTTACTACAATCAACTTTGACCGATTAAGTCCCCAAGACTTAAACAAAAACAAACACTGTATGATTCAAGCTTTTTGACTTTGTGTTTGTTAGAAAGATTTTTCAAAAATGGTGGGTAGTCTCACACAATAACTTTCTGGGAGCAGCTGATTAATGACAGAGTGCAACCAATCAAGCTACAGCTGATTATAAACGGTGGGTCGATAGAGGGATAGAATACTGGAGACTGGTTGGCAATAATGGGATTATAATGCCATGATCAAGAATTTAGCACTTAAAATGAACAAGTTTATCAAAACGATCTCTGCAATGGGATTGAAACGTTGTGATAAATAAACCAAGAAGTTGTTATCCATATGAATCTCTTATTAGTTTTAAGTTTATCAACAGCAAAAAGTCACAGTTAATAATACACAGGAGCCATAGGGAGTTGCCCCCGTATATCTATCAGGAAGAGGTATGGACTAAACTACCTTAACAAAACAATCAAAACACAAAATAAAGTCATCAAGGTTGATGATATCCTATACAGATAGGTCAGTTATAAGTAATCTAAAAGCCAGGTGCTAAAATGAGGAATAAATAATAAAGTACAATTCTTGGCCACTGTCTCATAAAATAATTGCAAAAAAGATTTTTAAAAAAAAGGATAAAAGTTGAATTAAAAAAGAATAAACTCAAGATTAAATATGATAAATATTAACAGCTGAAGAAAGGGGCACAATTTTATAACACATAGACGAAGACTGGATGAGTTATAATGAATGATCGAACCCACCTCCCACCAGCATGTATGCCTGAGTTAGTATTAAGACCATTTCCTCAGTTGACAATACATATACAGATCACTTCCTGTATGTGTCTTGTTGTAAGGAACTGAAATCTGAAAGCCACTCTATGTGAAGTCTTTTCCTGACCAACGAGTAACTTCTCCTGTGCTGACATCCAAAAATCAACACTACAGGTTCTGAAAACTCTTGTTGATGAACTTCTTTAAATTTGACAACAAAATTGGACATGATTTTTTAGTATAAAATCGAAAATCATCACTGAATATATAAATTGATATCCATTCTTCCTATCACCAATAAAAGAAGTTTCTGCTTGGACTTTCCGGACAGTTTGAACTGGATACTTTTGTGAAAGCAATCTTCTAAAATGAAAGCTGTTTGTTTTATCAGGAACCTGTTCCTTAGTTCACAATCCACAGCACTAGTCAGTCTGCTGTCAAGGTAGCTCAGTTCTGACTTCAGCATTTGGTGTTTCAGCCGTAGTAGAATGTGCCGCATTCTCCATAGAAGGTGAAATCTGCTCACTACCATTCATTGTATGTAAGCAGTAACTTCCTACTGCGAGAGTTGAACTGTTCAAAGAGCCATTTGAGTGTTCGAGAGTGTTTTCGAAATACTCTCCACTCCTTAATAGCCTCTGTTTCATATTCTTTGTTTTGTACATATGATCATATGAGTTGTCTGTCCGACCCGATTGTAGAGATAAAGTTTCGGGGTTAAATTTGGTGCCATACAAACGAACTCTGGATATCAAAGAAGAAGCAAAAAACAAATTAGCCATTTGATGAGGAACAGTCATTATCAAAAATAAACATCAGTACCATGTTTTACATAGTTACACAATACAAAAGTTGGACCACACTGAAGGCAAAATTTGGAGGAACCCATTTTACTTTTATCTTAAAACTTCTTTCATTATTTTTTTTCCAATTAGCTATTGAAAGATTCAAGTGTTGCACTTGCATGTTGATACGGTTATCCAACAGTATATTTATAAAACCAACCATAAAATCATATTTTGTTAATCTCCAACAAGGCTTAGTAAATACTGTATTCTATGCTTTGAAATATTTCTTTTATATCATGACAGAGTATTCCAACAGTAATCGTCATTATCCCAAAACATTAAATTGGAAATATTTTGCCAAGTTTACAGTATTGATGAGACAGTACATTCATTATTGGAACACACAGATGTTAGCTGGGGGCATAACTAATCTGTCTTTATAACAAACAAAAATGCAACCTCTTTCTTACCTCTGGATGATGAAGATTGCCACAACTAAAATGGCTGATATAACATCAACTGTGACCCACAATATTAAGTTGTTCTGTGGACTCTAAAACAAGTTCAAAATACCAAATTTAAACAAGAAAAAGGGATATCAGGGTTAACTTTTAATGATTGTTCATTTTATTTCCAATAACTGGTGCATACATGTAGCAACTGTTCTTTTTTTAACATCTACAATACAGTCCCCTCAAATTCAATAAAAACTTAATTTTAGCTTTTAAATATTCGATTTTCAACTATGAAAACTTCTATATTTTATTGATGTTCAATTTAAGTCAGTTTTTGTTAGTCAGGGTATTTCACCTATATGACGACCAATTGTCCGCTCACACTGCAGTTAGCCTTATTACAGTGGAAACCGAGAGGAAACCTCATAAAAACCACTCCAGAACCACAACATGTGACTTGCTCATATACCTGATGGTCCAATTTTAATTGAAACATTTGTCCCAAAAAAGCATTTAATGACATCAAAGAGCTGGCAAAATAGTTTTATTTAATTTTTATAAATCACAAATTCAATATGAAGTAATAATTTCTATCAATCTCTTATAAAAGACACAAAATCAGAACTCTGTATACAACAAATAAATGTAAGTGATCCAATGTTCTCCTATATTTACAATTTAGGCAAAACTTATGACAAGTTGTCAAAGTTTGTTTTAGCTAAAATCAGATGTTCTTCAATGTTTTCCAAAAAGAAAAATTTTGTTCTTTTATTCTATTCCCTTTACAGTAAGGCAGACAATTAAGTCTACTGAAAAGTTGAATGAAAGTTTTGAAGAAATGATGCACCCTTTTTCAGTTCAGGGGCTATTCTACTAAGTCAACCAACTTATTGAGAAATATAGCAACAAAAACGCACTTAATTTTTTAAATTAATTTACATTGTAATAATTTGAATTGAAGTTAATTCAAGAATCTTCATCAAATTCACCTGTTTGTAAATCCAGTCAATCCCAACATCCAGCAAGAATTAAATTCATATTTTAAACTTATAAATACATTGCCGTAGCAAACTATTTAATGATAGCCTAGCCACAAAATTATCACAACAGCCATATAAGCAGAAGTATTACATCTCACCTAAAGTTTTCTTTATTCCTTGCGAGTGTTTTTGGTGGGCCATATTGTGCAATATAGTATAAATATTGCAATAAGGCCTGCAACATTATATTGGCTCACAACCTCTTTGAGTTACTTCCCTTGCAAGTTCTCTCCACTTTAAACATTGAAATGCAGATTCGCACTAAAGAGCTACAGGGAATTCTGGAAATTCTGTATAATATAACAATGTAGTGGATATTGGGCCGAATGGCACTTTATCGACTGATCAGTTATGTGGACCTTAGTTTGCGTTTGCTCCAAATAACTTTTTGTGGGTGACTGACCAGTCCATAAACTGTCATATGGCATTCATTCCCTTACATTATACTTAATTAATCACAACTCTCAAACATGTAAACAAATATAATAGAGATTTGAATGTATTAAAATTCTTACCAGATGCCAGACGGGTTGCTCGACAGTGTCAAATATTTGACACATATCTGTGGAGACGTAGTTAACACCAATACACCAGTATAGTGAGAACATCCACACAGTGTTCACCATGTAAATATTCACGGTAATGTTATCATGCTCCAGCTGCCTACAAACAGCAAGTTGAAAAATGAAGTGAAATTTATTATTTTATTGATATCTGGTTAGTTGGTTGGTTGGTAGGTCTTGTTTGGTTGATTGTGGTTGGTTTGTTGGTGAGTGGGTGGCCTGGTGGGTTAATTGGCAGGTTGGTTGGTTGGTGTGCAGGTTAGTCCATAGGTGTGCAGGTTGGTCCATAGGTGTGCAGGTTGATCGGTTGGTGTGCAGGTTGGTCCATAGGTGCGCAGGTTGATGGGTTGGTCGGTGGGTTGGTTGGCTGGTGGGCTGGTGTGCAGGTTGGTTGGTTGGTGTGCAGGTTGGTGGGTTGGTGTGCAGGTTGGTTGGAGGGTGTACAGGTTGGTGGGTTGGTTGGTTGGTGTGCAGGTTGGTCAGTGGGTGTGCAGGCTGGTCGGTTGGTGTGGAGGTTGGTTGGTTGGTGTACAGGTTGGTGGGTTGGTTGGTTGGTTTGCAGGTTGGTTGGTGGGTGTACAGGTTGGTAGGTGGGTGGTCAGGTAGGTGGGTTAGTTGGTGTGGAGGTTGGTCGGTTGGTGTGGAGGTTGTTGGTTGGTTGGTTGGTGTTCAGGTTGGTCGGTGGGTATGCAGGCTGGTTGGTTAGTTGGTCGGTTGGTGTGCAGGTTGGTTGGTGTACAGGCGTTTCGGTTGGTGTGCAGGTTAGTTCGTTGTTGCATTTGGTTGGTTACCTGCTCAGTAGTTTGTGCACTCCTTGAAACAGTCTTCCGAAACAAGGAGGGTACTTGGCAAGTAATGTTTGATAGTTATCACAGCTGGTCATAGTTCCTACATATATGTAACCACATTGCTCACTGCATATTCTAGTTTAAGAAACACTGACCGTAAAGGGTTGAGATGCAGAGTACATATAGGGAGGTAGAAAACGCTTGGCTAGTAAAGATACAATGACCACCTACCTTAAGTCTTTGTGAGAAACATCCCCATATTGTAGACTGATAGCTGAGAAGTTCAACTTTATAAGCTCATTGGACGGCTTGTAATTCATGGACATTAGGGTGAAGTTCTCACCACCAGGGGGCAGCTTGCCATCTTTCATCCAAAATACCTGGAAATTTATAAACATTTACATGTCTAATTGATTACTTGGAATGATATAAAGGTACAACCTGTGAAAATAATAAAAGTGGCTTTTCAAACCAGGGCTTTACAAAATGATGGAGCGATAAAACTGAGCTTTATACCACGGTAATTCCCCCCTATCTCCAAATTTTCTTTCTCTTCTGTTATTTAAAAATCACAATTAAAATGGAAACAGATTATGGCTTCCAGATGTCTTATGTTTATTTGCAGTTATGAATAGATTTAAGCCACGATTCAAATGCAACCTGGTGATTTCCAGATTAACTACAGGAATATTGTGCTTATTAAAGTGGAATTAAACCATAAAATAAGTAATTGGGATGGATTATCTTCAAACAATGTCATCAAATTTTTGCATTATCCAGCTTAAGGTCAATCAAAAATTAATATGATTGAATTTCAGGATGCATTTTTTTATTTTTCAACAGATTCTGTATAAGACCTTATATTTTGTTTAACAATACGTCTTCCCTTTCTGCTAGTTCTGAAAGTTGCATCGAAATCTGGATGCCTTCCAATGACATTTTTGATGATTATTGGTATTCCCCAAACTAGCTTTCTTTTGTTATTTTCATTCTTTAAAGTGTCATTTTCTTGTTACAATTTTTTTGAAAATTTCCGGGATTTAACTGTGTTTAATATAGAGTGACCAAACAGGAAAACAGAATGTGAAAATTGTTCCGAAATATTTACACATCGTTGTCTGAGGTCAGTATTTTCCTAGATCAGTAACATTAAGCGAACATTAGTTTTCAAAAACATTTCATATTGCAAGATAGCATGTGTCAATGTGGCTATCAAGTGTTAAGGCAGAGGGGTGTCCAACCATCCTTTGGGCCTCATGAGGTGAACAATTGACTCTTTTGGACACCCTGTTTAAAGAAACTTAACATGCAGGAGAAACTGTAAAAACTTGGATAACCAGTTACTAAAAAGGTAAAGCAAAATGGCAATTTTGGATACCATATTTTTGATTTCTGGTTTAACCCCTGGGGCCATTTGCTCAATTTTGTTTGAATGGTGTTTAACGTTGTACTGAAGGTTATTTCACTTGTATGATGACGAATTGTCCACTTCACATTGTACACAGCCTTATTAAGGTGGAAAACCGAGCGGAACCCTCGTAAAAACCAACCTTGCGATTGCCGGAGCCACATCATTTGCCAGTTGCTTGAAAGATGATTAGCCGCTAACACCAGATTAAATCGCTAAAACCAGGTTAGAGATAAAACTTCAACATGGCTTTACATCATCTAATAGCGGATAAAATATAAAAGCGCGTTGAGCAACCCGGCCCTGATGGTTATATATGTCAAATATATACTCGACAAGGAGTTCAATACGAATTAATCAGAGAATCAGCCAAAAATCGTACCTTCTCCTGTTGTATTCCAGATTTCTTAATAGCTTGAACAACCACTTCAATACAGGTGTTGAAGTGAGGATGAGATTGGGGTGGCATATATAAATCAAACATCACAGATTTATCTGCCCTTGCCGACAGCTTTAACATTTCCTCAAATGTGGGGATTCTTTGGTGAGAAATAACCTCTCGTTGACCTTGTGACAAACTGCTCACTGAGTCGAAAGGATCAAGCTGAAATAAGGGGGAATAACTCTATAGTGCACATTCCTTACACTAAAATATTTAATTCATTGTATTTTAAATATAAACAAACTTTTCCCTTGATCAGCTAACACTGCTACACATGGTAAAAAAAAATTAATAGAACACAAAAAATAAACTTAAAGGAAGGATAAAACTAGTGACACTTTCTTTTGTAAATTGATCAAATTTTTCCACAAATTAACTATCAACGAGATGAAACAGTACAAGTTAATATATATTTTAAGTTATTTTAATCGACAGGTAGATGATTAATGGCTGATACAAACCTCTAAAAACCAGGAACCAGCATCCAGTGATTTTATTTGTGAAATATTGAACCAGGCTGCATCCAGGTCTGCTTGTTGGGGGAACACTCTGGAGATGTTTGTTGTCCGGCTGAATGTGTTGTCATGCAGTAAAAATGGAACTCCATCATAGCTGCAAAAATAAAGATCAATAAATATTATTGATTGATTAATTTTAAACGCTGTACTAAGGGTCAGATTTAGCAGGCCATTGGCCTAGGGTCCATGGGTAATTGGGATATTGGATACTACAACATGCCAACATATCTATATATATATCGGGTCCACAAGTAGATTAATCCGGCCCTGACTATACCGTCGAGGTATTTCACTTATATGACAGTGGTGCTCTTAGCAAATAACACTATTGTATAAATATAAAGAGAACTTTAAAACACGTGCATTCTTTTGTCTGTTTGATTGGGTTTTAACTTCGTATTTAAGAAACTTTTTTTCATTTATATTGCATGTGTCACTCAGCTAGTGCAATGGTAGAGGACTCTGCTCCCAATGAAGTTCTTTGCTGTCTTCAAAACAAAACCAATATTCTTCCAGTGCTAATAAAGAAAATCATAACAAAAACAAAATGCTCTTGTTTAAATTAATAAAACAACCGAAAGCAACTTGTTGGACGAATCAACTTTTTTAAACAAAATTCCGCAAAAGAAAAAACTTGGAAGATTTTTCCCAAAATAGGTAAAACTAGTTAGCATTGGACTAGACTGAATCATCTGATAGTTTCTAGCTTACTGACCATTATTTATTGACTGGTGTTATATGCATGTGGATCGTTTGCTTAGTTGGAATTATTTTATTTGTTTGTTTGTTTAATTGGGGTTTAACGTCATAGGTTGGATGTTTAACTACATAGGTAAGGTTACGTTACCCATATAATGGCATGGGTGAAATCTCTTACAGGAAATGCACTCATATACCTGATGGTCGAAAGGCTTACTCGAACCCGTGAATGGTAAATCGAAGCATGTTCGGTTCAGGAAACTACCACTAAGTGACGGCCGCGGACGATTTTTATGGGAAAACAATATAACAGAAACAAGGAAAATGGTCAGTCACACAATTAGTGCTGGTATTCACCACACGACAAATAAGTTTGTGTTTGTTTGTTTGGTATTTCACTTATATGACGACGGATGGGCAACTTCAAAATGCACCTAGACATATTACGATGGAAAACAGAGAGGATTGTTTGATTGGTGTTTAACGTCGTACTCAAGGGTATTTCACTTGTATGATGACGGACAAAAGTACAGATTGTTTTGTTTGTTTGATTGGCGTTCAACGTCGTACTCAAGGGTATTTCACTTATATGATGACAGACACAAATACAGAACATCATAAACAAATCTGCTTTCCGTTATCCTTAAGCTCTACGAACACCAGGGCAACAGAAAGCATCCTCTTTTCTCGCCTCTTACAATAGACCGAGGAAGCCGAGGGAGTATTCTGCAGAGCCATGGGCCACCCGCTCCCTCACGGGGCCAAAAATACA
Organism: Mopalia muscosa; assembly: GCA_031763545.1. NCBI lineage: Eukaryota > Metazoa > Mollusca > Polyplacophora > Chitonida > Mopaliidae > Mopalia > Mopalia muscosa. The sequence goes on along the minus strand of JARFOD010039771.1, from coordinate 67 downwards.
GAACATCACAAACAAATCTGCTTTCCGTTACCCTTTAGCTCTGCAAACACCAGGGCAACAGAAAGCA
>JARFOD010039760.1:0-10292 GCA_031763545.1 Mopalia muscosa | reverse complement strand
ATGTAAAAGCCTACATCTCTATTTAGATCAGGTTTGAAGCGTCTTATTTGGATAGCTTCCATAAGTTTCCTTGTTGTTGTATTTTTGAAGGTTATTCGTGATGGTTTTCGCTACCCAATTATATCAAGAACTTGAACATCCATATCAGTCATCATGTCTTTCTAATTTACCAGCTTCTAAATGCCACTCAAACAAGGTCATATACATTGTCAGTACTTGTCATATTCTGCACTGATTCAGTGTAAGATAGAGCCTGAGTGAAGTAGATGTACTAGTGAAGAGTTCTATTGTCATTTCCCTGGTGTAATAGAATTATATTGTATACGTCCCAATATGAATCACATCCTGTGAGTCACATACCTAGCTCCATCAAGTCTACCTCTCGTCACATCCACTTACAAGTACCATTAACGCAAGGTTTGAATTATGTCTAATTTCATAAACAGGGCTCTATACATATTTATTGCCCTATGAATTGTTTATGGGCGATTCTGATTGGATATCAACAAGTTATGCATAAAGAGTTGATCCAATCATTATGATGGTGTATAAGCTTATACAAGCACCAGAGATCTGTTTAGATCATCTTGTACACTGGTGCTTACTAAGCAAAGTGTCAACAACAAGCTACAATGTTGTTGTTTCTTGTAGTGTACATTTGTAACTTTTGTCTGAATACATCTACTCTGTGTTTGTATCTTGTCATTGTGTGCATCAGTGACTTGGAGGGGATATTGAAGGAAACCCCATATTGCCTAGGTGCTCTCAGAGGTTAAGGCAATACCATATTGATCTGTGGTGGCTGAATTCCATTTTAAGATAATCCTGTCTTGTCATCGTCCTGTCTTGTCATTGTTTGTTGCTTGTGACATTTAAGGTAGTTTCCCTTACTCAGTGGCCTGGCACAACATCGTATGAATGAAATATCCTTCAATATGACCCGAAACTCCAAAGAAACAAAACATGGAAGTTGAACATGGGATCTTAGCCCATTGGGCTGGTACTCCATCATATACAAGTAAGTGATATAACATTAAGTAGTATAACCCTATCCTCTCCATTCTACTTGTAAAATAAGAATAAACAACCTTGTGAAGGAAATGTTAAATAAGGTTTTTATCAGTTGATTTCTGTTTTAATACACTTCACAAAGATTTTATTATTGTTTACAGTTCACAAAAAATTTATTATTGTTTACAGTTCACAAAGTTCTGTTGCCAGTGTGGGAACCTGTTTATTTAATAAATTATAGTCTCCACACATTAAGGAAAAACAACCTTGTGAAGGGTATCTTAGATAAGGTTTTTATAAATTGATTTCTGACCTTTTATGTGGTAGCATATTGTTATTGTTTGCAGTTCATAAAGTTTTTGTTATTGTTTACAGTTCACGAGGGTAAGTTGCATGTGTGGGAATTTGTTTATTTAATACATTATAGTCTCAACCCCTGTCAGCAGGCTAATGTTAAGCGCACACAGGAGAGGTTAAATGCAGACAAAACTAACTTAGATAAATGGGCTGATTGACAGAAAATAAACAGTACATCACTTATAATTAGAGAATTAATTTAACCAAATTAAGTGATCATCTTAGAGAATTAATAGGATCAAGATAAAAAAAACATAATTAGTGTAATCTTAGTTTCTCTGGTGTGATGTCAATTAGACTGTTAGACTGAGATGTCTCTCTTTTCATGGGAGACAAGTGTAACTATTATTATTTTATCTGCTCTTCTCCCTTTCCCCCTTCAAAACATTTCGCTTAAGATTTTTCATAATTGTACATGTATTTTCGTTTTTTAAAATTTTATATTCTCTTAACCCTTTTTTATGAGGTTTGTTCTCGGTTTTCCACCGTAATAACTAATAAGGCTGTGTATAGTGTGAAGTGGACAATCCATCGACATATAAGTGAAATACCCTTGAGTACAACGTTAAACACCAATCAAACAAACAAACAATCAAACTTTACCTAATTATATTTTCTATTGTTTTTTTATATTCTCTTAACCCTTTTTCTAGCAGCTGTAAATATGTCTCAATGTTAGTTATAGTTGGATGGTATCTAATTACGCTCAGGCCTACCAGCATGTATTCTTCTAGGCTCCTCGAGTTGTTGTGGTTATCAGTTCATAGTTCATTGTTAACATCACACATTCCCGTCTCAATATAAGCAAACAGGACATCTACTCTATTATAAAGGAAATGACAACAACAATTCTGTCTTACGTCTTCAATATAAACCTTTTTTTCTGTGTTTCCTTCTCTTTTAATTGGGACCAGAGTGAAAGCGTACACCCGTTATATGGTTAAGTTAACTGTAATAGACAAGGCTGAATCCGCCCTGTGCTCTGATAGAAAACAGTCATTGTTGAGCAACTATGGCCTCAAGTAGGAAAGGGTCCGTGGCCATGGCTTAGTGGTTAGTGGTTGGCTGGTTGGTTATAGGATTTGTGGCGTTTAGTGGTTAGTGTGTGCACCTTATAATCCCACTGCGATGTACCGTTCATGGGATTGAGTTCCCTCTGTTGACTATCAGAAATATGAGTGAGTCACACCACGTGGCTCCGGGAAAATGGTTTAAACAAGGTTTCTTCACAGTTTTCCTGCAGTTTTCTGTTGTAATTAGGCAAGGAACATTGTGACGCGGATAATCCTTAGTCATATAAGTGAAATACCTGTGAGTAGACTTTTAACCCCCAACCAAACAAGCAAATTGATTTACTTTTCACGGGATCAAGTCTGTCTGTTGATCATCCGGTATAAGAGTGAGTCACACTATGTGGCTCCGATAATCCTGGAGAAGGCTTTTACAAGGTTTCTTCCTCATTCTCCACGATTATTAAGCAAGGAACAGTATGAAGTGGATAATCTGTCATCACATAAGTGAAATACACTTGAGTATGATGTAGACCCCGATCAATCAAACAAAACAAATTGAGTATGAAAGATTTTTTGCATGTAGCCCTCTGGCTAATGGAAGTATATGTTTTTTACGTAGCACTGAGGAACAGTAATATTTCGAAGACTAAGACATTTTGGGGTTATCACTGACTGAATTTGTACATCATATACTGTCAATAAGACCAGATAAGCTTCTGGGATTAAATTAAGTTGTATGAAAATGAGCTGAATTACATTAATCTACATGTGCAGAAATAGCTAAAGTTATAGAAAAATCTCAGGAAATAAAATTCTCTTAGCTGTCCATCTTAAATCATAGAAATCTGTTTATAACAGGATTGGCTCTGGACCGACTGTTAACCAATAGATTCAACTGTATTGAGCCCTGTGCCAATACTGCTCAATAAAATTCTGTTTGATTTACAATCGAGTGTCCAGTTCTCCACGGCTGGTCATCCAATATTGACCCTAATTACTCTAAATTGCACCATTTTACCAGGAAGGGCTACTGTTTGTGATGTGAGATTTGACCAAACAATAAGAGTGTTTCCTTTGACCGAATCTCGCTGCTGTGCGCCAGACAAAAGTGACCGAATCAATCGTAATCTCTCAAGCCGCTGGTGGTCAGTTAATATTTGTTTGAGCTGTCCAAGACTCGCCATAAAGGAAAGCCATATTTCCATTGGCATTGATGAGGGAGAATGAAATGAGAGAGTAAAGTGTCGGACACACGTAGAGTGATTTCTGCCATGTTTGCTTACTGTACATCAACTAATATTGCTTGAAGTAAAACATTAATTAGATCTTCCACCCACGGCTAAAAAACAGTACTTTGTCGACTGATAGTCAAATAATTTAATAAAAATTTACTTATAAAACTTTTATTTAACATTTTTTGAATGTTGAATGTTGAATTTTTCAGTGAACTCAGACTCTCTGGTTGATGCCAATATATTTCTCTAGTGAAGTCATGCATATTGCATTTACATGGCATTGAAGAAACTTTAACATGAGCAATCTACATTGTATAGTTGTGTTATTGTAGATGGCTATTAACCATTCAAGCACACCCCCATAATATAAGTCAAGAGCAGGTGGTTGGAGGGAGCTTCATGTTGCTCTCAGAGGTAAAGAGGAACAGGAAGTCGATCTGTTTGTGTTGTCTGTATTGAGTCATCTTATTGTCCTGTATTGTCCTATCTTGTCTTTGTTTGGTGTCAGTGGTGTCGAGGGAGGTTTCCCATTGGGCTGGCACGTCATCATATAAGTGAAATACCCTTGAGTATGACGTTAAACCCTTATCAAACAATCATTTATCAAGACATTAAACGTTATTAGCAATCAGGGATAATTCTGTGAGTTCACAGAAACTAGAGTCTGATTATTAAACTATTTACCACTTTTTCCAGTAACCCCCTGACTTAAGTGTGATGAGATCATTGTTTACAAAGTCTCAAGAAACGTGATATAGATTGGCACTGTGAAGTCTTTCTTTGGAATAAGCAGAAAACATGATTCACTTGATGTGGTCCTCTTTAAATTCATTGTGACCTGTTTTATTCATTTTTACCACATATTTCCAGGACCAAAGTGCCACTGGGTATGTATGTACATTTTGTGTGTTTTCTTAAGTGACTAAATTTGTTCTCTTTATTTAGCTCAGGAATTAAAATTATTATATATTGAAAGACAGGACATCACAAAATTGAGTTATTGTTTTTAAAAATAACTGTATTGATGGTATGTTACCACCATGATAGGTCATTTGTTGATTTAATGGACTCTACAAGCATTATATTGGAACCAAATCAGATTTAATGGATTTTATGATATGTCATCTTTTCACACAACAGTTAGTATGTACATGAGAATATCTACAAGCATTATATTGGAACTATATCAGAAGGTCAGTTTTAACACTATCAGATGGTCAGTTTTGACAGAGATTTTATACACATTTACCCCAAATAATAAACAAATAAGTCAATATGCTCAACTTTCTGATTTCGCCAGAGATCCTTTAAGTCATATTTTTAGTATATTAAGGTGGTCAATATACATAGGTCTGGTTTAATTTGGTCAGGTTGCTGGTATTACTGTTCTGATGAGTTTATTACATATTAGTTTATTATTTATTTTCTGATCTATTATGGTGGTCTATATAGTCAGGTTTCTTGTAAATTCTGATGTCTCTATTCACAAGTTTCTGGTCTATAGGGTCTGTATACTCAAGTTTCCGGTCTTGTCTCATTTCTGGATCCTGAATACTCATGTTTCGAGTCTGTTCTAGGGTGTGAATACTCAGGTTTTGGGTATTTTTGGAGTCTATTTACTCGGGTTTCCAGCCGGGTCTGGATACTCAAGTTTCTGGCTTATTATGGGGTGTGTATACTCGCATTTCTGATCTTTTCTGGGGTTTAGAAACTCAATTTTTTTACTTAAAAAAGAAGCTGAATGTTAAATGTTTCTAGTGGTAGATATAAGGAAATGGTTACAAATATTCCAGATGGTAATCTCCATAAAGACTTGTGGTCTGAACAGTCAGAGGATTTCTAAAGAAGTTGTATTGATTTGTCTGGTTAAGAGTTCGCCCGCTACACTTATTGTGGCAATGTTTGCCCTTCACACCGAGAAACTCTTCTATGTGATTTCTCATCAGTTATGAAACTTGATTCGAGGTCGACCATCTTTGTTCGAGGCCAATCCGTGGTAATTGGTCATGGCCGTGTATCAGTCTTGAGCCGGGTGTGTGCCTAGGGAGACAGAAAGGGCACGATCTGCTATCACTACCAATTGATACAATCAAAACTCTATTTATAATTGCGAAAGAAATTAATTGCATTGGGTTTTTTTTAACTGTTTTTAAACGGAATGGTGAAACAGTGATGTTTATTTTGTAACATTTTCTTAATTATCAAAATCATGTGATATCAGCATTCGTAAGGTGATCACTGATATGTTGTGTGCGTGGGGTGGGGTGGGGTGGGGGCAGTGGGGAATTAAGTTTAAGTGTTGTCTTCAATGATTTCCTGTTTAAGAGTGATGCATATAAGGTGAGTAATAGAGATATCTTTTTCAAGCAGGGAAATAAGGGCATATGGTTGCTGAATATCAATCAAAAGCTGACAATAACCCATTTAAATTAAGTCACATTTCCATGTTAAGAAACAATAACTGTTCAAAATATTTTTCCCTTACCCCAAAAGCAGATGTTTTCTGTTTGCTAGTGCGGTCATCATACATACCACACCATTTGTCTTGTCTGTGCATGCAACATATATTATACTGACAAGACATGTCACAGTTTGAGATTGAACATATCATTTTAATAGTTACACATATCAATATTCTCCATGTGTACAATGTCCAATATACATTGTGTTACTTTTCCCACCTATTTAAGGGACCCACTTGCTTTGGTTGAGTGGCCAGCATGTCAGGCTGCCAATTTTCTCGTTACACGTCCCCCATCAAACTACTGCTGTAATATAGAGCCAACCAAGGTGACTATGACAATTGCCAAGGGGTTTTAATATTTTTTCATCTTTCTTTTCCATTGTTTTTTTAGAAAGGCAGAGTAAAAAGTTGAAGAAATCTTGTCCGATATGGAAATAGCCTTGAATACAACATTAAACTCCAATCAAACATACAAACAAATTTAGGTACATTTCTATGTAAAGTTTGCAAATATGCTGTCTGTCCGAATTCATTTGGGCTGCTATCTAGCTTCATTTCTATAACAATATCCTGTAATAACTTGCACATGACTACCTTCCCTAAACGTTCACGCTAATCTATTTTCTTTTTTAACTCTGATCTCAGTTAGCCTGTGGCCGTGGCTCAGTGGTAGCGAATGCGCTTCCTGAACCGAACATGCTTCGAGTAACCGTTCACGGGTTCGAGTCCGCCTTTCGACAATCAGGTATATGAGCGAGTCACATGTTGCACTCCGGCAATCGCAGGTGTGGTTTTTACAAGGTTTCCTCTCGGTTTTCTACTGAAATAAGGCAGTTTACAGTGTGAAGTACGTGAAATACCCTTGAGTACGACGTAAAACATCAAACAAACAAACAAATTCATCTTAGTTTTTATATTAGTTAGTACATAGATGACTTAATAACACCCTGGCCTAGTCAGTAGTGTCCTTTAGTCAGGCATTAAGTTGACTGACGTTACCTTGATTGATAAAAGCTTGAACGGTGAGGTTTTTTTTTTTAACAAATGCCTGTTTAGAATTCTGAGAAGTTTTGAGGTGAAATCAACCTTGGTCTGATGTTGAACAGACCATCCAGTGTAATAGAGTAAGTGATTGGCTGGTGGGGTTTTCAATGATAGATGTGGCACACCTTCCACTTGAATTGCTCTGTGATCTTATTTTATTCCATAGATGTAATGAAAAATAGTTTCTAAGTGTGTCTTTTATTGGCCCTTTGCAGAACTGAGTTTTTGGGTGCGTATATTCTTTGATCAGGCATGAAATAGGATCATGGCCTTCGGCTCGGAAGAGAAATGCTCGACCTCCCTTTCTTTCTAGCTACTTGGAGAATTCGGCCAAAGACAATTTATCATTGTTTGCTGTTGGTTACATTAGCAATAGTCCTAAATTCAACAGGGTGCCTCATCCAATTGCACTGTATTAAATGAATGGGAGGCTTGTGCAGTCAGCCATGTATTGAAGTAAGAGCTATTGAAATCTAACAGATTGCTGAGTTCCACTGCTTAAGTTAATAATTCTGACTTTATGGAGAGAGATTTGCTATAAATCACTCGCTTCAGAAACAGAGAGAAAGAAATATTTATTTTATATCTACTTTTGGCAGATGCTAACCAAACGTCTCATAATGAGATCAATTTTTTTTTGAATTTTAACAAAAAGATTCTGAATAATTTGATAAGATTTAATTGTCACACTACATCCCTCATATAATCACTCTCCACCATTAAAGGAGACTTTGTTTGTAAAGGTTTCCAACCAAATCCCCCCGTTTTTAGAGAGCTTTTAAATTAGTGATTTAACCTTGAGTATGTTGATAAACCCCAATAAAAAAAACAAACGATACATTCTCAAGCTGTGGGATAATATGTGTTACTCCCACCTGTGATGGGGCTGGTTGAAGGAAGCTTGATGTTGCACTGGTGCTATCAGAGCTAAAGAGGAACAGGGAGCCGATCTTCCTGAAGTTGTTTTGTCTTTGTTTGTTGCCAGTGTCGAGGGTGGTTTCCTTCACTCATTGGGCTGGCACTTAAAAAATGAAATACCCTTGAGTACTACATTAAACACCAATCAAACAAACAAATCCACCAGTGAAGATCCACTCCAATTATGTGTTCTACAAATACCAAATCAAACGTTTGAAGTCCTCTATTGTGACATCACATTGATATCTAGATAGTATGTACTCTGTTGCGTGAAACAATTCCAGTTCAGGGGCCCATTGCTTAAAGCAATCTTAATTTACATTAAACGTTAATACCATGGTGGCCAGTGTTGGAGACATACATGTAGTGTTGCCATGACAGTTCAATGTTAGCTTAGATAGCTTTGTGCAACAAGACCCTGTCTCTGTTGTTCTATGACATCACCAGGGGTATGTATGTGTTCAACAGTGTATACCAATACCAGCAACCGCAAAATGAAAAAACCTTTATAGGAAAATAATACTAAACGGGTTAAAAAGACATAGTGTGAGAAAAAGATTATCCAACTCTAACCTGTATGGTATGATGTATATCACTCTCGTCTGTTTTATAAGATGCGATTTTTTAAAATTACCAGATGTGAGTGCTCAGATTATTTATGGAATCCGTTGTGCAGGCTCTCATCGAAACCCCTCTAAGTATACATAAGTTTATTAAAATTTTCGTTTATGCTAAAAAAAGTCTACAGATACTTGTTGAAAAAAGGATATTCTTTCAAGTTTAATTGGAAGGGAGAGGGTGTGTTTTGTTATCTTTATTAAACCCGTTTAAATAGTGGATTTTTAAGGACCGACCATTTATGAAATTCTCTGTTGAGCTAAAATGCTTTGTTTATTTTATGTTAAAAAAATCAGAGAGAAAATATAGAAGATATATAAGACTTGTGGGAAGTCATTTCATATGATGTGGTCATGTGGCAGTTTATTAGCCAAAGAAAGCCCCTCTCAATGTCACCGGCAATAAATGAATGACATGGTACAGATCAGACATACCATGGTGTAATGAGACGGACTGGTGTCTCTTGCCCCGGTGCTCCCAGAGCTAAGGGGTAACAAGACACTGATGTCTTTGTTTGTGTCTTGTGATTGTCCTGTCTTGTCTTTGCTGACAGTTTTGTCAGGGGTGGCTTCCTTCACCAACTAGGCTGGCATTCCATCATATGAATTGAAAAAAAAAACCCCTAAATTATAGCATAACCAATTAAAAAATGAAACAAAACAAAGTATGCAAGTTTACGATGAAAGATAATAAAACAAATTGACTTGTTTTGGCTCCTGTCAGGAAAACCAGGACAACAAATAGCTTTATCTCTCTTTTTTTTCACCAAGATTTAGAACACAGGTCATTGATAAATTATATCATAGCAATGTTTAATTCCATAATAAGGCATGCAATGTAACTTGCCTGACATGGTTAGCAATGTAACACTTTATGGCACTTCATGAATTATTAAATTTGGGATAATTATCTATTCCAGATGGTGGTGTATGATCACAAAAGGGCCACATGAAGCTGTTTTCTGTGTCCTCGTTCACTGTGTTCTTGTTCACTGTTTGGTCAGCACATTACGTCTTGTCTCCTGTGGTTGCCTGTGTGGACAGTCATATTGGTTATAGGTTGTTCCACCTTAGATGTGAAATAACCTTGAAAAGGTCATAAAACTAGAATCAAATAAAATGCTTGCATTGGATATTTAAGTCAAAATTAATGTACTGAGCACAATCTGGAGCATCTATTAATCTCCACTAATATTTTCACATGCCACTTGAGTAAATGTACAATATGCTAGGAATATTAGTCCAGATAGAGTGATTTTATTACAATACTCATGTCTATCATAGTCATGAAAACTTGGCCAGTAAGTGCAGCATAAAATGTCCGGCTAATAAAAAATAGATAAATTTTGTTAAAAGTATTTTCAAATCCGCTTGTGGTTGTCTTGTTGGTCCAGAAAATCTCTCAGAAAAGAGGAATCTCTGGGGACCCTTTTATAAAGACATTGACAAATTGGTGAGGGTTTAGAGAGTCTCAATGATTGAGTGATTGCTATAGCTCCTTCTCACCTCTCCTAGATCTTCGCTACACACACACTATTACTTTATTAAATGCTATTGAAAGTTGTGATTGTGGTAACTTTGTATAATCATACTAGACTATTTTCGCATTATTGTAAAACTTGATGTCTAGGCT
>JARFOD010039749.1:0-10292 GCA_031763545.1 Mopalia muscosa | reverse complement strand
TCTTGAAAACTACCCCCACAATGCCCCCCCCCCCCCCCCTCCATTTTTTTCCCTCTCCCCAGACAATCCTGGATGACACATGGCCTAGTATTAAGTACAGCTGACCTGATGAGAGAGTTCAGTCACAGCCAGCAGACAGTGGAGACAAGATTCTGTCCGTCATATTGACCCTTTTACAATGTATCAAGCTCCCACATAAACATCTAAACATTGCTGGTGTTACAATTGTAGTTAAACTAAATTTATACTGAGGACCAATGCTTGACTAAAACTTATTTGAATATAAACACAAATAACATTCAAAATAGTAAAATAATGCTATGCTAGATGGAATCATGTCTGCAGTCGAGTCAAAGGTGCTGCCACACATGCAGGCAGGGGAGGATAGATATGAGCAGGGTGGAAGAGGGTACCATAGGACTCATCTGGAAGGGAAGGCTCTATTAGTCATTTATAAACCTGCAACACCAAAAGTGGGTCAGTCCCTTTAAAGCAATTTATCAAGATGTGCTAAGATGTATTAAGGGTTGTATCTAATAAAGGCAAAGTCATTCATACACTCCTGATTCAGTATCAAATGTCAAACATCACATGTAATTATACAAATTTAACATTACATTGCTGTATATAAACAATTATATTGAGATTAAACAAAGTATAAGTCAAGTGTTTATTGTTTAATTCAAATTTTATCCTTCAAACACTACATATTGCAATCATCAGACAAAACCAATAAAAACATGCAGACATCCAAAAATAAAATGCAAACTATGTCCTCTCAAGTGTTTCTAAAATCAAGCTGGTTCAGGAAACCCCAAATATTTTGCATTCAAATTAATTTTTGATACAGTCCTTATTTTATTCAATATGAAGACAAGAATAGGTAACACCAAATTAAACCACTAAACCACCAGATGAGGCCTTACATGGCATGACATCATCTAAAAATTGACTGAATTACATAGCGCTTCAAGCAACTGGTCCCAGAGCAAACTCAATTCAAAATATGTCACAAACGTTAAAAGTGACCTTGACCTTAATGAAGGAGTTCCACAGGAAGCAGGTTAGTGGCATGACTGTCCTGAGGGGGTACCACATAGACTGTCAGAACTCTAACTTATACCCCCTGCTAACATTCTTCACTGGCCAAATCCTAAACACTATCCTTTCCAATAGTCTTCACATGTCAGCTAAATTACTAGAGGCCAAGCAAAGATCTGAGACCATGTAACAGCCATGACTGATGGGATCTGTCCATTACCATGCTAAACCAGTCATCAGAGCCGGTTCTGTACCATTTGTTATGCCCCCTGCTGTGACAGATAACTGGACACCCTAAAAGTAACCCCTGGGTCTAATGATCTTAATCTCACTTGTAAAGTAAAATTTTTTTGAAACTTAAAAATTTGAGATATATATTTGGATGTCTTAAAAGTTATTCCTGTGTACATCATGTTGTGCTTTCCAACGTAAAACGATTTATGATGATTTTGACAGCTCATAGATACTGCTGTGTCATATTTGGACACCCTAAAAGGAACCCCTGTGCATCATAGCTTTATTTCCCAATTTTAACTGGAATTGGGTAATTGTGACACCTTATAGAGAAAGACAATTGTGCTTGCTTGACCCTGGATAGGAACTCATGTCTCTGGCTAGTACGGCCAGCGCTCTAGCGGAATGAGCTACAAAGCCTTACCACAGAACTAGCCCGTATATATATTAATTTGACAGCCCCATAGTTTAATAATAATAAATGTAAATACTACCAAGTATACATGGGAAATCTATTTCTAACTGGATCGTATTTTGTACACATGTTAAATATTCTTACTATGTGGTGAGATTCATCGGTAATACATTTACATTGTTAGAATAGCCCATGGGCATTTTCGTTTCATACGCCCCTGAACCCTGCTCATGGCACCCCAGTAACAAAGTTTGTCAACAAGCCTGAACACTTGAGATTTCGCTGAAGTCAAGACAGAGCTGTCATGCTGAAGAATGGGTTAGTGTTAATTTTCAAGAGTTGACATGTAGTTTTGATTTCCTTACCCACACAGCTCATTTCCCTCATTTTGGTGATGGTGTCCCCAGACACCAGGCATCAACTCAGGATTATAACAGCTGTGCTTTCTACTCTTGTCAGCTTAAAATACAACATATCAAGGTCTAATATCACACTTTCAGCGGGTCGTGTCACATAAAAACTTTCATAAATCTTCTAACTAGTAAATTCCAAACACAAAGATTTACATGTGTTTGAATTGGCTAATGATTTTTTGATGCCACGCTCAATTTAATGCTCAGGTCAATCACTCACAGAAGAAAACATGTAATTTACAATGCAAGATTCAGCAATTAGCTCCCTTTGTCCCATTTCTCAGAGAGCATTGACAAATAGCTCATAGAGCATGTCCCTTTAGTCCATAGAGCATTGACAAATAGCTCATAGAGTATGCCCCTTTAGTCCATAGAGCATTGACAAATAGCTCATAGAGCATGCCCCTTTAGTCCATAGAGCATTGACAAATAGCTCATAGAGCATGCCCCTTTAGTCCATAGAGAATATCACTTTAGCCGGTAAACCAGCATCCCATAGCTCATAACGCAAAGCTTCACAGCTCAGAGCATAGTCCCATAACTCAGAGAGGATGGCCCATAGCCAAGATAGCATATCCCTTTAGTTCAGAAAGGATGGTCCTTTAGTTTATAAAATAAACTTCACAGCTCAGAGAGCATAGCCCTATAGCTCAGAGAGCATATCCTTGTATCTCATACAGTAGCACTCCATAGCTCCATAGCTCAGAAAGTGTATCTCTTTAGCTCAGAGAGGATGACCTGATAGCTCATAGAGCATATCCTTTAGTTTAACGTACAGGATGGCTCAGATAGCATGCCCCTAAGCTCAGAGAGTATGGCCCCATAGCTCAGATAGTATAGGATTGAGTCTGCCTGTGGACCATCAGGTGTATAAGTCACATGATGGGGATTTGACAATTGTGGAGGTGGTTTTTTATGAGGTTTCCGCCTTGTTTTCAACCATAATTAGGCAAAGAGCAGAATAAAATAGACAATCCATAGTCATATGAGTGAAATACCCTTGAGTATGACGTTAAACCCGAATCAAACTAACAAAGTAACAGAAAGTATAGCCAAATGGCTTATAAAGAAAGGCTCTATAGCTCAGAGAGCATCAGGAAGAAAAAGCTTCCACTAAATGCACCCAGCAGTTCTCCAGAATAACCAAAGTGTTTCAAATTTAAATTTTGATTTTCATGTGTACCTGTAGAGATTTGGATCCGAGTTTTAACAATGTCAACAATCAAGTAGACAGATATCTGAGTAAGTAAACAATTGCTGGGATCAGGTGATAAAAACATATAGATACATGCCAGAGAGGACAGTTTACATGGGAGTGGCTTCAATCCTAGAAATGGCTGATGCCCCACCTTGACAACTTGAGTGACAGTGGTTCAGATGAGCAGGAAAGGGTCAAGCCCAGTCTGATTGACCTAGTGGCCTTCCCAGTTTGACCAACCAGTTTGATTGAAATCTGCATGAACACTGCCTGGTCAATGTTGACAGAACTGGCTTACCCAGAGAATTTAAAGAATTGCGGCCCAGAAGAGACTTCCTGTGGTCAGTTGTTTTCACCAGTTTACATTACGCTGGAAGTGGTCCCTTCCACCAGAACCAGCCTCCCCTATTATCAAGTTTATATAGGTGTCTGTCATTCAATGTTCCTCATTTTGACACTTTATTTTTATTAGTTATTCTAATTAGAAAGTCTTGTTTCAGAGAAATAAAACATTGATTTTGATGAGTCTTCTGATCTTGTTTTGGTGGTTTGACCAATGTATAAACAGAGCTTAGTGGTCTGCGCTTGTAAATCAACAACACCCATCTCATCCTAGACACCCCATACTAGATCTCAGCACCCCCTCCAGACCCCAGGTCCAATCTGAATGGGGCTTGTAAAGGATATACAGTTACTTCCATATATCAACTGAGCTGACTTATCCCCCTTTCCCTGCTCTGAGCAGGATTACAAATTTGAATCATCTGTTAACATACAAGATAAGGATCTTTAAAGAGACAGAACGAACACATGTTATATCAATTCAGTACAAGAGTCAGACCCTGTACCCCTCTCTCCTCTAGGCAAATGTTTATAGCCCTGTGTATTTAGCCTTGTGTAATGGTTTAATGTCTTACCATATAACCAACTTAAATTTAGTTATAGAGGGTCATAAGCCAGCCTTTATTGCCATGTCAATAGTGTTGATCAATGGCAGTTAATTTCTATGCTGTATGTTCAGTCTTATGTAATAGTTTAGCTTATCAACTGATAACTGAGTCCCAGAAAGCCATAACTCAGTCCATGGAGATAGTCCTGGCCAGTGGTGTTGATGACAGACCCTCCTAGCAATCACTCCCAGTGGTTACACTCTCTCCAGAAGCTGGACTTTTCAAGGGCCTCTGGTGTTTCTTCTTCCTGTCATTAGCACCCAAGGGGGGCGCCCCTTAAAGGGCCAGAGGGATTAATAGGACAAGATTTAACTGACCTAGGAGGTATAGAGTATCTGTAGCATGAACACCATTAAATAAAGGCTACAAGAAGATGGTACAAGAATTGACCATTTTGACATAATCTTGAAAATGCTGGAGAATCATCCATGCATAGAGTATGTAATGACCATCATCAGTCATCTTATTAGTGTATTTTCGATTTTTTAGGATAACACTTTCTTAGTCTGAACCAATTCCACTTAAAAAAATATTGCAGGTTGAAGCCCATTCAGGAACCAAACCCACTCCCCTCTGAATCTAAAATGAAAGGCAGGAGGAAATACCACCAACCTAGACCACTCAACCACTGGGCCTTCTACAAAAATATGTTTAATTTTCATTTTCTAATAGACACAAAAACCATTCATCTTATTTGCAATCTGTCTCCGGCTAAATTAGTAAATAATATGTCAATGCCACAAAAACAGTTTATCATGTTGATGCCCTTCCAGATTGCACTAAGTATTGTCTTCAAGGCAATTTGAAGTATTTGGTATAAACACTGGATACTTTACTATCATATCCAAAAGTTTAATAACTAAAATCAAATTCTAATACAGTTTATGATCATAACACTTTTATTCTTACAATATCCTTACTAAATGTACACTGGGATCGAGACAACCTTTTATTTGCATACACCCAATGTCTGTTTTATACTGCCCAATTAAGATGTTATACGGTTATGTTGACCATTATACCTGTAACCTGGTATTGCATTGAAACTGGAGCCTTGCATGGGGATTCGACCACTAGGAAGATACAGATAAGCAAAAGAACTTGTTTATTTTCCATTGCACTTGGTGAGAACTAAAATGAAGTTGATGAGCACTAATTGTGATGAGTGGAGTGTACATGCAAGTTGATTGCAGGTGTTAAGTAAAGCTAAATCTGATGAGAGGAATACCTGAGGCCATGTAAATGTTGGAGAGCTGCTCTCTATCAGCTTACCCAAACACTACAAAGTTTGTCTGCCAGGCCAAAAAACAAACTCCTTTATTGATTGACATCGGCCTTGTCTTTAGGCCTGTTTAGACTGAGGAAAAACCAGGCCAGCCATTACACTAAATCACTGCAGAATCTCTCCAGACAGTCTTTAAATTCACACTGTTCTGATCAATACCTGTGAGGAGAAATACCTGAACTTGATTAACAATAAGCGAAACACAGCCACCGGCCAGTGCTTCCAGCTGATTATATTATCAGTTCATGTTCCAATATTGGTCTTCTATGAAGGCTAATACTCTATTATAACAGCCTTCAATGTCAAATCATTTATAAATAATAAAACTACAACTAACTTGTTGAGAGGGCAATAAGGGGACTGTTATGTCATAGTTAGGTCAAGTGGGCTGGTCCAGGACCAGAACTCTCTCATATCTGTTACCTGTAACTGATCTATAACATCTGCCAGTTTCTGACATATACTACAGTTATAGCACCTTTTCATGTCACACTGTGCAATTATATCACAACACGCTATTACCATAACAAATATGTAGGGCATCAATTTACACGAGGACATGTCCATTACATCAGGTTAGGTGACACCTGGTATAGACAACGAATCCGTCAAACCAGGCCTATGACACCTCAGTCCGGACACACAGGTAGCGAAAAAGAAACATTTGTTAAAAAAAAAAAAAAACACACAGTGACCTTGAGGGTTACAAGAAGTAGGACATGAGAATTGGAAGGAGGCCATGAGTCGTCAAGGGGATCAAGAATATCACTGACTCGTTGCTCTGATAACTTCCCTCTCAGAGCGGACACAAGTGTGGCCCAGCCAGCTTTATTTACTTGTCAAATTCTCTGCCAAAATAATCATTGTTTTTGAAGCCAAGAAGAGTTTGTTTTCCGTTGACAGAGGACTAGCCAAGATGATGTGAATAGATCAGACAAGTTCCCTATCACTGCCGTATTTAAGAAGCTGTTATCACATATCGAAACTAAAGCCTTGTCAAGGTTAAATGTCTCTGTTAGAGTTACACACTTCTTATACATTATCTACCTGGATCTACAAGTTATAATCATTATCAACTTTACATAATACAATACTCTTGTAGATTTTTACCTTCTTTAATCTTCACTTTTTGTTTCATGATTATTTTACATGACTGGTGGTCTTACAAAACTTTGCAATTGTCCTTATTTTGTTTCAGGTATTGTAACGACAGGGTTACAAAAAACTTCAATACTTTTCCAACTAATGTTTGAGTCAAGAGATACAGAATAGACTTGAATTGTTTTAAAATATATTCCACCAGTAATTAGGAAGAGGAAATGTAGAGGACCTAAGTTATGGACTAACTGAGCCCTATAGGTTTTCTCTTTTGTTTACAACGCTTACAAATTTTAACAATTAATGTATGAATCTGTCATGTTATTCTTTAAACAAAATTAAATTTTAATTGATATTCTTTATCAGCTTGACAATGATGATGTAGGTAAGATATAGGTATTGGATCTAATTTTATGCCATTACACTCAGCAGTGTAGTAGGATCACTACAATAAACCTGTCTCTTATCTCTGCTATAATATAACCTGTCAATCTACAGACAAGACTTCCTGAACTTTACACCTGTCATTATACCACCAATCAATTCAGTCAACACACACTGCTGATATAGCAAAAGCCAAGGGAGTGAAGAGAACACATTAAATATGTAAATTTCTTCCTTGCACTAAAGGTTTTGCAAAATTTGATCGATTTCCTGGCACATGTTACAGAAGAAGGCATCTGAGTAAGAGGCTGCTGACAGTTACTGCTTTAAATTCAATGTGGAGGCTGCAATACTTAGGGTAGGAAAAATACTCAAATTGATGGATTCATTGGTGTTTTACACCATGTTTAAGAGTATTTCACTTCTATGACAGCCAAATATTGCAACAATAATTAACACTACAAAGGATAACCAATATATGAAGCATTTCCATAATGTTGAAAAGTAACTTATAATGTTCAAGCTGGTGGTGATGAAGTTAAGAAAATGTCTGACAGATATTAAAAACACTGTTTAAAAAACACACGACTCAAAAAATATGTGAATCAATAATCATTAATTTAAAAGATTAAATTTATTTCAGATTTGACGTAACTAAAGAATCTCATTTAAATAACGATTGTACAGAGTGGTTCACTAACTGTCCATAACTCAGTCGGGATGATCTCAGCAGAAAGTGATATACATGTACATATATCACCCATCACTGAACATAAAGCCCTATAGCCTGATAATAAAAACAAATTGGCAATGTTTTTTAAGGGCCTTGACACGGATTACAACAGTAGCTTAATGGAGCAGCAAATGAGGAGTTCTAGGCCAGTAGGAAATGATCAGAGGTTTAGCACCTGGCTGTAAGACCTGTGAATGAAGAGAGTAGGAACAGCAGAGTGACATCGCCAAAATCAAGGAACAAACTGTCTTCCAGCTACAGCACGTCCATGTTGTCAGGTTGTAGGTTAAGTCGTTAAACACCCAGGTATAATCTTCCAGATGAGCCCTATTATATGTGTCATAGCTAGACAACAGAACCACACACACATCTCCACAAATAAACACACAGGGTACATGTAGATTGATTTTGTTTGTTTGTTTGATTGATTGATTGGGGCTAAACGCTGTATTCAAGGGTATCTCAATTATATTATGGATTGCCCTACCCTGCTTGAATGAGGTGGACAACTGAGATAATCCCTTAGTCACCTCCTTGCCCTAC
Source organism: Mopalia muscosa (assembly GCA_031763545.1). Classification (NCBI taxonomy): domain Eukaryota; kingdom Metazoa; phylum Mollusca; class Polyplacophora; order Chitonida; family Mopaliidae; genus Mopalia; species Mopalia muscosa. Next base: position 1,998 of record JARFOD010039749.1, on the reverse strand, counting down.
CCTGCTTGAATGAGGTGGAGAACTGAGAGAATCCCTTTTAGTAAGCTCCTTGTCCTACCCTGCTTGAATGAGGTGGAAAACTGAGAGAATCCCTTATAGTCACCTCCTTGCCCTACCCTGCTTGAATGAGGTGGAGAACTGAGAGAATCCCTTATAGTAACCTCCTTGCCTACCCTGCTTGAATGAGGTGGAGAACTGAGAGAATCCCTTATAGCAACCTCCTTGCCTACCCTGCTTGAATGAGGTGGAGAACTGAGAGAATTTTTGGTATTTTGGTATTTTGGTTTACTGGACAGTTTCTATCTAGATCATTGCAGATTTTTTACCATAACAACTCAAGATTATGATCTCTTTACATTATTATCTAGAATGTTATCTAGAATATGACATGTTCATTCATTTTAATAAATCCACATTCTTGGCCAATGTGATTATATTTAAAGTCTGACAATATGTGACCACCAGGTACATTGTCTACATATTATGGTTACTCACAGATAAAAACTGATACACATTATAGTAAATTAAATAGTAGAATAAAACAAACAGACAGAATTCTGAAAATGGACACCCAAAAAAGTAACACAAACATATTTGAAACCTGAAAAAAGAATTGCAATGAAGAGAAACACTATTTCAGTCAATCTAGCGTGATACCAGGCAATAATTCCAAAACCAATTACTTGAATTTCCAAATTAAGTTGCTTGCTTGTAACCTGGTTCAGTGATTAGCTTACCTTGTAGACTTTTTGTAATTCAGAATACCACTTACATCCACAAAACTGGTTTGGTTTGAGTGCCGTGTACACCTCACTTAAGTTTATTTCACTAACACAGGGGTGTCAAAGATGCCCAGTTTAACCACCCCAAAAGGGTAGTTAAGCTGGAGAATGAACTCAATGTGAGACTTAAAAGACATCTGTTTGAAAGAAAATCAATTTGGACTTGATTTCTAATACTTTAATAAATTAATATTTGGACGTCTATGAACCCGTCATACATTGATAGTGTAAGAAACCCTAATTGAGTGACAACTTTCACCAATACATGGAAGTTTGCAAGCATATAGAAGAGGCGGGTTAGAGCAGCAAAAGACAGTCCGACTGGTAGAAACTCATAATCAAGGGTATTTCACTTAATCATGCTCTTCCCCTTCTGACTGTACCTAACAACTTAGACACCAGAAGCACACCATAATGAATTCCGTCTGTTGTTTTTTGGTGTCCAGTGCAAGATGAATTATCTGAGGAATTTAACCCTAGCATTTTAACATTAAAACAAATAAAACATTTTGTGAGGTATTAAAAATATAAAAATCGCCTACCTGTGGGAGACACCTCGTTCATGTAAATAATGAACGGCTGATACAAGTTGTCGGACAAATGGACGACCCTTGTCTTCCAGAAGTCGGCAATGGGGGTGCATTTTGATATAGGCCAATATCTCCCCTCCGCTGGCATATTCTGTGACAAGGCAGTACAGTGTGGTGGCCTGTGAAAAATAAAAGAATAATAACCTTTCTAAACAAGAAGTCACAAAATCTGGATATGGAATAATATTCTGTCAAAATATGAACTTAAGAGTGCAGAGAGGTTAAAATATATCTCAATCAAAACTTGGATTAATCAGATAAAATATTGCTAAGCAAATTCAAACAATGGATTAATCTTAATAAAATTATGGATCAAAAAATCAAACTTTTGCTGCAATGAAGACAAACTATAGCGCATAAAAGCCAAAAATTTGGTTAAAAAAGCAGCTGAAAATCTCACTTTTATATGCAGTACAATATAATAATCTGTCTAAATAAGACCTAACAAAGTCTTGATGTGGAATAATAACTTAGACAATATACAGAGAGGTTGAAATATATTAATACTATTGATTAACAAATTCAAACAATGGATTCATAAAGGATTTTTTTGTTTGTTTGTTTGATTGGTGTTTAATGTCGTACTCAAGGGTATTTCACTTATATGACGACGGACAAAAATACAG
>JARFOD010039738.1:0-10294 GCA_031763545.1 Mopalia muscosa | reverse complement strand
ATGTAAGATTGAACAGTTGACGTAAATAGTGTAAAAGAAGTAGCAATTTGAAAAAGAGGTAGCAAAAATGTACTTTTCATGTAAAATATTTTTTTCTGTTAGTTTAAGAAAAAAATAATTTACCTATTATTGTTCTGCAGAAAAAGACGATTCAGAATATTCATACATGTGTTGCAAAATTCACAGTAGTTTAGAAGTAAAACGGCGAAAGGTAAAAACACTCTGTAGGGGGGTTAGAGTATCCTTAATTGAAGATTTAAGTGCTACCTTAACATCCGAAGGATTCAATTACTGTTTAAACTGGAACTCTGTAGCTATGTAGTAGAACTACCTGCTGTGGCAATTTGGAAGTCATGAAAATTTTTATCAGTGAATTTCCTGTGACGTTAATCTGGGTTGCAGATATGAAGATAAAACCTAATACGACAGAAGACTCCATAGATGGCAACTTCTCATTTGTTTTTGACGCGACGTTTCAATGTCTATTCTGACGTCTCACATTCAGAAGACTCCATATCGAACATGACTACATCGAAGTTAATGGAAGCCATACAAATGCGTCGACACAAAGCGGAATTAAACAAAGCCCGATTTAATTAACACCACATTCTCTATGCTAGTCACTACCATTTGAAGGGTTTTGTTTTTTAATTAGACCCCCTATCGCCAATGTATGAGCTTTCTGAAGCTCCTTGATTGGTTTCAATTGCAAAGCTTTACACTGTTAATCTATTTGACTAACAAAAGGAATAATCCTGTTGCGTCGTTCGACACAACATAGTTGAAGCAGCAGGGTCGTTTTAGTTCGGATAGTTGTTTTTACCAGGCGAACACAACATGCTATTCTTTGTTGAAAGATCTTCCATTTTCTTATAATTTGTGTTATCTTCTGCGTTACTAGATCCTTCAGCTAGGAAAAGAAGTGTCACATCCTACTCATTTAGTTGTTGCAGTCGTATACTGTGCATTGCGATGTCAAGCTTATCTTTACTCTGACGTCACCTACCAGGTAGCTTCGCTTTCGATTCTCAAATATGCATAATCGCAGCAGGCTTGTTTCAGATCTTACGTATACGGCCCATGCAAAGGCTGTTCGGAGCGGTTGGGAACAACTTTTTTTTTATCATTATCGGTTCTATAATAGGATTCTATGCTGTGAAAATGAATTTTGTTGACATAAATCCTTCAACTGCAATATCATAACCCCGTCGATTAGTGTATTCTTCTTCTAGTTTAGATTTGTTCATGGACGACAAATAATCAAGACCTCTCATTCTATTTCTACATTTAAACAAAATGAGTAAAAGGAGTTCCGTCTTGTCCGAAAAATTTGATCATGTGAATAGTGATACAAACTATGATTAGGAGATTTCAACCCACTACGCGAAGGTTAAAAAAACTGTTAAATTTGATGACTTCTCTGTCAATGAGGATACATTTTATAAATAAAGCAGGTTCTATCCTCTTCCTGGAACACTAGCCTACGTAATACTATGATGCACAATGAGCTTTATTAATCATTGACCAGAAATGGTTTTTAATACTGTTTTGTTGTATTTACTATATTCTTTCTATACTGCTGTTGTATTTGGTATTGTTTAACTAAAACAGTCGTTATATCGACGAACAAGCCTTTATTCCTGTATAAACAAACTAATGCTTATAGCGGTATTTTGACGAGCAGAATATAGACTATTACAATTTCAAAGGGGATGCCGAAAAGGTAGCTTCTGGAATCTGAAGCCTTACAAAATAAAGCTCTGACGTGATACTCGTCAGGCTTTGTTACATTGCACAATTTAGCTAAACCTATATGACATGAAATAAGTTCATGCCTCTGATTTTTTATACATGCCAGACCAGTCCTTATACAAACCAAAACCGCTAAGTTATCGCATCGAATGCTGTATAGACTTCAACACTTTATTGATTTTTCGAAGTCATAAACTACGTACTAGTATTTCGACTCAGCTAAGGGTGTATATTTGGGCATAACTCTGATATGAATGTCAATACACGGTTTAAATTCGTCGGTCAGACGAGTGCGGAAATCTGACACATACTGACGGTAGATATAATGCTGTGGATATGCGAAACTTGGATATTGATTACAATATATTTTACCGTTAAACATCTGCGATCGATGCATGGCCTTGTATCTGTCCGCCGCGTAGGTTCAATCCCAGACCATACACAGCACCCAGGAGTCAACTTTCATTGACAGATTACAGAAAATTATACGGCTTTGGGGGGTAAAGTTTTATCTGGTTCAAAGTTTCTTTTTTATCATATTTTTAAATTTATTTATTTTTTAACTGTTTCTATTATCAAATCAGATAAAACGAAACGGCATAAAAAATATTTTTTTATCAAGTTATGATAACAGACTTAACTGTTATATTCTAGTATGATATAACCCACAAGTTTATGTTAGACAAATCATATAATTTCATAATTTAATGTAGTCATTAGTTTAATTTAATTATCATCTCATTTTTGTTCAGAATTCATTAATTTGTATTTTACTGCACCAACAAGTCAATAATTGCGTATACTTTTAAATGTGTAGTGCGGCTATAAATATTCATACGAAAAAGGTCATGTGACCTAAGGGAAGCACATGGAGTTTGGTGAGATAAAGACGGACTTCAGAGCTGCACCCCCAAACTCTTTCGTCTCTATACGGTATTGTTTGTACGTGTTGGCAGGAAATAAACCCAGTATTAATTTAAAGAAGATTGTCATTTATTGTCTACAACGGTGCTGAGCTAGCGCTGCCCTGTTACACTTGATAATTGTAAAAAGTAAACAATATGTGAGTTAAATCCACAAAACCGAACTTCATGACGTGTGTAAATGCCTATGTTTATTGTCAATACAAAATAATTATACATGCATTAATATCAGTAACTGTTCTAACATGATACAAGGTCATTAACCATGGGATATAGTATTAAACAAATGGGTAAAGGTTAACCTGGGATATAGTACCATACCAATCCCAGAGTTAATCAGGCATGTACAGTAATAAATAGAAGAACAAGATACAAATATGGATAAATTAGCACTTAAATTGCTTGGATGTTCATACATGTACTTAACAATACAAACAAATCGTGACGGACTGAGCCCTATACAAATTGGCTACTAATCTACTGTCCTTAAACAAACGTTGTAACATTTCATGAAACACTTAACCTATCCATCAGGATGCATGTCACTTTATGCAAATATCTACTAAGCCATGTTTATGTATTGTTCGATTTGTTTTGCTCTATCATAATCAATAAAAATATATGTACATCTGAAATTGTGGGAAAGCATTTATAAAAGAAAAAAATACTTAGACGTGGAGAAAATTGACATCAAGACTTGGACTATAACTTAAGTATAGTCCGCACAAAGAACCAAATCCGCACTAAAATAGTTTTTGTCTGGACTGGTCAGTCAACCTGTACGTTTTGACAATGTATATATGGAACAAGATATGTATATGAAAGTCGATGATTGACGAAACAAGGCCCATCGACATAGTCTGTACCATTTATACCACATCTGTTTTCAAAAAGAGTATTTTATAAAGTTCTTGAAGTTTGTATAGTCACATGCCCTTTTGGGTAGTATTATAGCATTTAAGTTGCGAAATGTAACAAAATAAAGAAAACAATGTCCATAAAAAATTGTTACCACACATTTGAGGAAATGTACACACTGAACGGGGGAGGGTATAAACTAACATTATCAGTCGTCCCCGCTGTCTTCTACTGGTTCCACCGCCTCCCACTCGTCTTCGCCAATGAGCCCCGTTTGGTCTCTCATGTTTCCAGCGTATAGTAAATCATCAGCTGGATCGCGAGCTTTCACCACAGCTTCAATTTCTTCTTCCCCTGCTTCGTCATCGCCTTCCTCACCAATGTCTATATCAACTGGCGTATTTTCGTTAATATCACAAAGTAAATTGACAAGGTCCTCTCTATCTCCCGTGTAATCGTCTTCCTCGTCATCGACGTCTTCTAATTCAACTTCAGACTCTCCCACTTCAAATCGACGCTCTGTGACTTGGGCTTCGATTTCTTCTTCCTCAACTTCGTCCATACCATCGTAGTCTGACATGGTCATCTTTTGAAAAGCACCGACAGCGGGCAGGTGTGCTGAAAACTTCCAGCCAATTGTAAGCCTCGTCCCAAAATCGGATAAAATAGCTCCAGATATAGAAATTTGCCCCTTATCTTAGGAATCCTGCCACAGCTTTGAATTAATTTAAGTAAATCGACACTCCACAAGTATTCACATCACAAATAATTATCAAGTCTATCTTTAGGGACCTGTTAAATATGTCCCTCGAATCGTATACAATACAGGTGTACGGTATGTGATATGGGAGTAGGTATGTCAAACACTGTGAAAACCTGTATACATAAACTGCATACGTCACGATTTTAGATTTCTATTAAGATTGACACTACGTCTCAGGTAGGTTAACTGGTCGGGGGATAAACCACTATCTGCGTCCTGGTTTTCTTACACCGCCTTTGGTGTGTCAGTACTGTGCGCTATAGTTTATCATGCGGACTGCACACCGACTAAATAGAGAATTGTTGTCGACTATATATACAGGCAGCCTGAATACTACATTCAGAATAACAAAGATCTATATATGGCAGAGAGTAGGTCACTAATACGATGTCACAATAAGTCCGGCCTATACCGATACATCTTGTTCCACTGGACAAAACATCAATCTGGGTTAAATACCTGAACTCACTGGAAGTCGATACACGAAGACAGAGGCCGGCCTCACATGTATGCGCTCTGACACATTGCCAACTGAATGTAGAGCTATTTTACCCAGCTATACTCTATTTCATCTACACTTGTGTAATATATTTTAATACAGATCTTCTGTTTTGTTGGAAATATAAACATGGCTTTTCGAATTAAATAATTATTTGGACCATGAACGGATAATAGATTTTGACGCATTTAATGTTCTAGGGAAACAGATGAATAAACTAATAGTTAAGTGTCCAATTGTTTCGTTTCATTATTTAATATATTAGGCTAACATCGTCTATGAATATTGTCTTCGCCATGTATGCCCGTCCGTGTGTCCATATGTACGTCATTGGTTTGTTTGTGTTAATCTTTTTGAAATTTGGCGGGTTAACGCTGTAATAAGAAGAAGTTCTGTTCTGTAAATAATTTTGTCGTTTCAGTTATTGATACACTGCCGTTAACAATATAACATGACGACAAACGATTACAAATTATGGACTAAATATATATTAGTTGCCTTCGGAAACCTCTCGAAATTCAAGGGATTCAGATTATCTTATTAATCTGATATTTTAATGAAGACAAATATTCTGGCCAGAGTTGTGTGGTTCGAATCCTGGTGCACATGGGGGTCAACAAAATTTTCTTTCTCTATATTAAAAAATATGTCATGGGCCTCTGGTATCACGATCGTAGTTTTTACCTACCCTATTTTTCTTTAGTAAATTAACACCCGATGACAATAGAGGCATATGTAACGAAACGTTTTCTATCACAAAACAAGAAGTGGTTACCCAGAAATTGTATAATTATGTATAACCATAATCTTTGTATCCGTTATTGCGGGAATAAGGTACACAGTATTAGCAAATAGTACACAGGCATATAAGTAATCACAATGATACAGGGATGTTGATCAAACGTTAAAATCGATGAATCATCTCATGCATGTTCTAGATAAACTCCCAGAGACAAGTTTATTAATAGATCTTGTATTGTATATAACCTATACAAACAATGACTATTTATATGGTACTAGTATATAAAGTATGGGGAAATATGTAAGAAACAAGATATTGGGTAGGAATTAGGAATAAATCTAACTACACACTGGTATTCCATAGATATAGAAATTAACCGTATGCATGGTGTATGTTGTGGTTGAAGCTGTCAATATACGTTGACCTCCTCATCACGATAGTTTTGTTTTATTTACCAAGTCCATATTCCGCTGCAGGAGTCTCCCCAATAGGGAAATGTCAAACCGTTTCACACGTCCCTGATATTTGGCAATGGCATTGTGCAGTTACCCCTATTAACATTTATCCCATACCAAACGATCTACATCCGTTTGTTGATTTAGAAATATATATCTGAACTCGGGACCATGACTATCGTTCTATCTATGAGATGTATTAACGTTGATCGGAGCCTGGCAATTCAAACGTCTGCTAACTCTATACACCACATTGACACGACAATAAACACTGCTCAAGTGTTTATAAATGAATATTTAACCTGATTCTCGAACATTTTCAATTCCATCCTCTTAAATATAAACTAAGCGTGGAGAATTTAACAACACACGACTGCCGTGTCGCCACATGTACTGTATAATAATATGTTTTAATTTCTCCATCGAGTCACGCAAAGTGTATGTCAAAATAATCTAACTTTGATGGATTTTCCAAACCGTAAGCGAAAGAGCATTGTATATATGTCTATGTTTAAAGCTGCATATGCATGATAACCAATTGTTTTTGAGTTTATTATTACAAAACAAGACAGAATGACGCAAAAACACTGTAATAAACTCCTTGTAATGAGGGGACAACTGGTAATATATTATCACTATCAGAATAAAGGGAAATACATCTGTTTTTCGACCTAAAGTTAATATTTTATTGCATATTTTCAAGGACAACCATCTGTATTTCACTTTTAAAAAGCGGAAGTGACGTCATTGTTCGAAAATACGATAGTTATATCATCTAGTCATGGCTGTCTCCTATTGCCTGCACTTGTGGGTGCTTTCATATATGGCCCAAGACCACCATTAATTTGCCATAAGCCGCAATGTTAACGTTTGGCCCCACAGCTCCCTCCCAAACTTTCGTTGAGCAAAAACCCCTGGTACATACTTTAATCGGTCCATTGGGAGTGTTCAGTTCAAGTCTTGACATTTCATGACTGTAGAGAAATTGGAGTTTAAAGGCCTGGACGATGAGAGGTGCTGTCAAGCCGGCTCGGAACGTAAACAACAGCCCAATCACCCCTCCATCAAATGGTGATAAATGCACCAAATGTGACTAAATTAGGCTATAATTTTACCCTGAACACAAACCTAAACTCAATTACTTCACATCCATACCAAATACTCCACAAAAAACAAATTCACAGGGCCAGAAAAAATAAAACAAGACGACACACCATTTTTACTAAGAACTATATTCGACGCTGACATAACGGAAGTAAATAATAGCGGTCTTATGCCATCTATCGCCACATGTAGGATCCCTTTCTGTTTGGTAAAATTAATTGAATTATTGTAGATTCGTACAAATTATAGTAGATTGTACAAATTATAGTAGATTCGTAAAAATTATAGTAGATTCGTAAAAATTATAGTAGAATCGTAAAAATTGTAGTAGATTTGTATAAATTAACATCAATCTTTTCTAGATATTGAACTGAATCTACATGTCATTGCTTAATATGTTGATGGTCTTCGTCCCCTTGCGTTCAGAGCTTCCGGGGCCTATAGATGATCCCTAGAACCCCTCGCCTTTTTGAACTTTGACCTTTTGGTTGTATTAACTCAGATAGTAAACTGAATATTTAGGAGTATTTCTTACCCTTTGGTCATAGGTGTAGGGGGGGTGGGGGGTGTAAGCTAAATTTGGGCAAATGAAGATATTTTTCTGGCAAAATTTCAGACATAAACGCCAATATGTATATATAACCAATTGAATGAAATGTCTTGAATGTGATCATTTTTTTATGTGCAAAACTCAGGCATTTGACTGTTTGAGAAATTTTTCGGGCAAAACATGATATACAGACGCGACTTCAATAAATATAACGGTCAATGTTTATTATTTCTCAGGATAGTTAATGATTAATTTATTGTAGATCATGAAATGTACCCCAAAAATGTAGGGATGATAAGGAAAAATTTTCGCCAGTATACTGTTATCTGGAATTGTTATGAAAGACCGGAGAATGTTTCTTCCACGCTTCACACTTGTAAAAATACTTCGCTTAATTCCAGCATCATCTTGTTCGTCAAAACGGCAGTTTGGATGTTTTCATAAACTTCCAGGTATATTATTGGGATAGGAAAAAAAAAAGAGTTTTCTTTGATTGCTTCTCTTACTTTTGTTCTAACGTATTTTACGGTGTTTTTTTTTTCTGAAAGAGAGTTAAAAGGTAAATAGTTTGAATATGAACAGCTAAATAACCCAATTTGTTGATTTCATTGGCCATCACACACACAGAGGTCAGAAATAGCGTGTAAATTAAAACTGTCTAAAGGAACTTGAGTCAGTGATTGGCCGATTGAATGACAAGCACATCCCACTTCGGGGCTCCAAAAAAGAAGAAAAAAAGCAAGAAAAAAAGTATCATGCCCAAAAATTAAAAATCTAGCTGACTGAATGGAATAGGAACAATTTCTGGAGCTGGGTGCGATAGTTTTGCAGTATGTGACTGGAAATCATTCCATAATAAAGTTTGGCAAAGCAATATTTCAAACTTGCATTGAGGCGCAAACAGACCGGCCTATGCGGACTGCAATTATATCATAACACTGTTAACAAGAACAACTCAGATATATATATACGTACATTTAGGCCAACCCAAAACTCGTGATTTGATAAATTATGACATTGGTTTAGCCAAAAACTTTCACATCATAAAATACTCAAGTGGGTAATCGGGACAATGATTATTTTTTTAAAAATGGAAAATAAAATATCAACATTCTCGTCCAGAATACTTTCCAAACTCAGCGTAGATTGTCGCTCCGTCTTTTCTCATTCTCAAAGCTCCCGGGACCTAGGTGGGCCCACACCCTTTTGTTGGGATTTAATGGTTTTTCTTTTAAATTGCTACTACCACAAAAAATAATTTTTTTGGCTAATAGACCCGACATTATTGATAGTTTTTCCAAAATAAACGGCAGTTCTGCGTCCTAGATTCAGTAGCAATCTCTTTAATATAGTTGTATCAATCTCTGAAATGTCATATCAACACTGTGTTCAAAGATCTTCAAAACGTGCCCCGATATAAAATCCCAATTCCGTGGTAGAAATTGTGGAAAGCCATGCTAGCACATTATGGCGTGTTAATGTTGAATTATTGCACATCGTTGCTCTATCTGACTGATTGATGTGACACCTATATACTACAATTATACATACCCGCGTACTTTTAGAAAGTAATGTCTAACAGAATTGTCGTTATTTTGGGATAACACTTTTTTAGTTTGAACAGATTCTAGTTCAGAAAATGTTGCAGGTTGAAATTCGTCCGGAAATTTGTGTCCAGTGCAAAGCTAAGCCACCATTCTAGTTTAGAACTTAACTCTCCTTAGAGAGATAGCTTATTGGTGCTTAAACAATTGTTTTCTAACAATAAAAACTTCTCAGCTGTGTGCTTAGCATTAGAAGGACTAGCACCACAGTTTCTTTTTAATAACAATGGTAGTCTAGTTTATTGTTGTGATCTGACATTAGGATAAGAGATATAAAAGGTATCACTTTTCTATTGGATTGATGAGGAAGTTTTAAAAATGTATGCTCCCAATATTTTGACCCCCATTGATTCTTTAACCTTGCTTTAGTTTGGTTACTTTTCTTGGGTTGAAGAGATCCTGGACAGTTAATATATCACTTACAGTAATAACATTAACCTTTGGCCTGAGTCATTATCCTCTGATAATCTATAGCACGTCTGATTGATCTGAATGAGATCGATGGAGAAGTTGGTGTTCTTCTCCATCAGCTATATCCATACAGACTTTCTGTGACCAGATGGCACCTTGTTAAAGTCATCCAAATGTCTGCCTTCCAGTTCCCAGCCTGAAATAAACATATACAAATTTTTGTTCAAGGGTCCTGCATGTTGAACATATTCTGTCATGTTCTCAGATACATTATCTGAAATTTTCTGCCTTGTTATCCGAATTCTATTTCCATCTTTTTTTAATCTCTTCATAAAATTCGTAGAAGAGTCACTTTGTATCAGATAAATATCTGCCTGAAAGAACGACGCACCAGTTATTTTGTTTTAAAGTCTTGCATTTTCAACATGTTGTTATACGTTCTGAGATACATTTGCAGCACTTATGCAAGAACAAACGGATAAAATCTCTGCCTTGTACATCCCAATTCTATCTTCATCCCCCCTTTTTTTAGCCCATCATCTGATGGTGGGCTTTTCTGATCACCCTCATCCGTGGTCTCCGTCCGTCCGTTAGTCCGTCCGTCCCTCCGTCCGTCCGTCCGTCCGTCCGTCC
>JARFOD010039727.1:0-10294 GCA_031763545.1 Mopalia muscosa | reverse complement strand
CTCTTTTCTCGCCTCTTACAATCGACTGAGGAAGCCGAGGGAGTATTCTGCAGGGCCATGGCCCACCCGCTCCCTCATGGGCTTGGTGGTCTTGGAGCTAAGGAGCAACTTTTTTTGCGTGATGTCTTTGTATTGCCTGCTAGAATTGTCCTACTTATGTCCTGTCTTGTCTTTCCTAGTTCCAAGAATGTTTCCCTTCACCTACCGGGTTGACACATCTTCATATGAGTGAAATAAACTTAAGTACTGAGTTACATCCCAAATCAAACAAACATACAAAAACACTTATAACAAAAAGAGTTGTCGTGAGTAACATTGAAGCTAAAAAATATTCCTCGAAATATTTCACAACGAGTGTCTACAATCTTATTTAAATACTCTGGTAGAATTTTTCGGCTTGTTCTTCTCTAGACAAATTTTGTGTTGTTAAAAGCAAAACTCACAGAGTAATACAAATGATCAGTGTACTCGTATTATCTTAAGGGGGTTAAACTTGAGCCAGAGGTCTTAGTTAGGTTTTTTAAGGCCTCTGTCGTCATTTTGACACCGAGTCAAACACCGAGCCGCCACAGGCGTCGAGGATTTTGAGAGGTGTCAAAATGACGACAGAGGTCTTAAAAAACTTAACTAAGACCGATGTCGAGGATTTAAACACCATTCTAATCAGAAAAAAGACAGAAAATTAGCTCTCCCGCGGCTTCAAAAGTGGCTCTCTCTAGAGGGTTAGAATAGTTTATATAGTTTATTCAAATAGTGAACAACTTTTGGCTTAGGAAGGCAATTACAGTTTATTCAAATAGTGAACTTCTGTTCGAGCACAGAGCAATTACAATTTCTCTGAATAGTGAAAAAATGATCGACTGCCTTGGTACAAAATTACAACTAGTAACTAGGGACCACACAGTGAATGTGATAAGCTCATTCTTCTGTTCAACAACACCGACTTGTTCAAACGAAAAATTACCTGGTGTCAATTTTCAGCTCGAGATAAAGTCAGAAGAGGATCACGTGCAGCAAGTATTATTCCTTCCATACTTGCAGCCGATAGAAGACGAAAATCCCGTATTGGGCGTCGGGAAACTCTAGCTGATATCGCATGGGATCTAGACGATGACGTCACCGAGAGTAAGAAAACTCCAGCTAAAGTGATCTGCAACCCAACGGTCGAAGAAGTGCGCAAAATGTTGGCGAAAAATCCATTGCAGGTGAATTTCGTGTGTTGTATTTAGAATGGATACATGGCGGAAATATTTAATGCAGAAATATATATATTATCAGGAATATCGACTCTTATAAAAAATATGACTCTATTAGAACCCTTTAAGGTTCTTTAGACGTGGCTCTGGTGGAACCCTTTATGGTTTTGTATGGAACCGTTACAGCAGCTGTTCCTAGTATTACCCCCTTTCTTATTGTTCACCGTTACTATAGTAGGGGGGAAATGCTACTCGGCGTCGGTCCGTCCGTCGGTCACAAATGTTCGTGAACACACTAGCTTGAAAACAAATTCACCGATTAACTTCAACTTGTTATGTACCTTCCTCTTTTTAAGACAACGGATGGTATTGCATTTCACCAAATTACGTTAAACTGTAAATGGCCGTTATTACATAATTTTAGCATATCCATGCCTGTATGTGTTGTGAACACGATAAGTAGAGAATATATTCACGGATAAACTTCAAACTTGGTATGTAGTTTTTTCTTGTTAAGACGGCAGATTGAATTACATTTCACTAAATTCCGTTAAAAAAATGGCCGTTATTACATAATTTTAAAATATTCATGACTGTATGAGTTGTGACCACAATGAGTAGAGAAAAAAATCACGGATTAACTTTAAACTTTAAAGATAGCTTTCTGCTTTTAAGACAATGGATCAGACTGAATTTTAATAAGGTTACGTAAAACAAGATGGCCGCCATTGCATTATTGTACAATATTCATTACTGTATATGTTGTGAAAATTATATATCTGTAACAAATTCACAGATTAACTTGAAACTTGAAATATATTATCATCTTATGAACATACCAGATGGGATTACATACATACATATAGTATATTATTTCTTTGGCGGCCCCATTCAGCCGAATGATGAGCGCCATGACTAAACGTGTAGGTTTACCTCACATACAACAATGTAAATACTTATGTGGTATAGAGTTATTGCATTCAGATAGGTTAGGACTAGAGCTGGGTTGAGCAGGTATGACATAGATGGGACTAGGAATAAGAGTGGATACTTGTAGTATGAGTTTTTACAAATATAGAATGACAATACGCTGACCAGATGGGATTGAATTTCATCAAATTCTGTAAAACAAAATTGCCACCAATGGATCATTTTACCATATTCACATCTGAACATGATTATTTTTAGATCAAATTAACAGTCAACTGGAAACCTGGAAGTTAGCTTCCTACTACTATTAAGAAGATATAGGATAGGATTGCATTTTATCAAATTGCACATCAAAAGGCCATGTGGTCCCCATTACATAATTTGTCAATATTAACCCCTACATGTACATGATCACTTAGGTTAAGAAACCGATGGGATTGTATTTCATTTAATTCTGCAATAAAAATAGAAATCACTCAAATTCCGGTATTAACTTCAACCTTCGCTATAGATATGGTTGTATTTCATATATTTTCAAAAAACGCCTCTAGTGGTGGACCTGCTAGCTACTCGGCTTGTTTTATCAAAGAACCGTTTTTTCGTGATGGTTTCGTGAACATGGTTCCATATTTTCTGACTTTCCTGAAGAACCATTTTTGCCGCTATGGTTCTATACAGATGGCTCCATCTTTTCTAAAGAACCCTCAAAGAACCATTATTTCTAGGAGTGCATTTATGTAGTTTGCAAAGATCGTGGTGCGGCGTTTACGCAAGTTATGCCAGTTCCCAAATCCAGTTTCCTTTCTTCATGGAAATTTAAATTGTTTATTTAGCACAGGCGATTGGCTTTTTAAACCTGTAAATTGTCGATTCATTTTCACTTTTTGTTTTCATTTCGAATTGTTCTGTGCAAGGTTGGCTCCATCTTTTCTAAAGAACCATCAAAGAACCATTATTTCTAGGAGTGCATTTATGTAGTTTGCAAAGATCGAGGTGCGGCGTTTACGCAATTTATTCCTGTTACCAAAAGCAGTTTCCTTTCTTCGTGGAAATTTAAATTGTTAATTTAACACAAGGGATTGGCTTTTTAAACCTGTAAATTGTCGATTAATTTTCACTTTTTGTTTTCATTTTGAATTGTTCTGCGTCAAAGCTATTCGTTTCTATTATGACGTTACATACGAACGCGTGTCATTTTACAAAGCAACAAAGGCTACGCCATTTGTCGTGACGTTTGGAATAACGTACTTCCATCACATGTCGTCTTTAGAATAGGCTGATTCTGGAAAAATCTTGCTCAGTTTGAAATTGTCAAAGAGAATTTAATAAAACAGCTCTGATTTAGGAACCAATTGAAGATATCAGTAATACAAAGAATATTGCACAGTGAATTTCAAATACCATAATGTTGCTCTCGCAAATGGTTGAAAGGATAACCAACTCACTCAAGCGATATTCACTCTGTAATATCCTCTATGCATTTATGTAGGTTTAATGAATATCTCTTTTTATACAGCTTTTACATCAAGAGAAAACTGACAAGAATCTGAAACGAGATGATAATTCTGATATCATTCATCTACTGCATAAGAAACAATGGCAGACGAGGAGAATGTCAATAAACATTGGCGGGAACTATGACGGTATCTTCCAGGGGGCGCTGCTACAAAGTCGTCTGCGAGATGCTGCTGCTTGGAAATCCTCACTGAACAAAATGACGTCGATAGATCAACAATCACCTAATTTAAAACGGGATCGTGCCCATTCATCTTTCACACCGGAAGAGGCAGAGCAGCTGAGAAAGCTGTCAAAGAAGAGATCGGACTTCACCCGATCAGCCACAGTAGGGTATGCCCAATCACCAATCGAGTCGGTCACACAAGGCTCGGCTAATCCCCTTGAAACCTCTCTTAAAAACATATCGGGATCCGAGGAGCTCCGGTTGGGTGCAGAAAAGGGTTCCAGCCGATCAGATAATGACAGTGCTGAATTTGTATCGAAGTCTTCCCCTAAAGGTAAATCAATGCGAGACACAGAAACGGCGGTAAAAAGGAGACTGCGCAGGATGAAGAAAGTTCATACCTTCGACCTTGGCGAGCCACTATTGGAAGAGACTATAACCGGAACATCTGAAGATGACTTAGACTCTGTAGGTCTTGTGAGTGACGAATCAAAGCCAAGGGTGAAATTCACTAAAGAGCCCTCTACTAAAACTTTAAATACAGAAGACGGTGGGAAATCAGGGGGGACAGACCTAAAGGATCATGTAGTAGAAATACAAGAGGAGGAATCACAAGACAAGAGTGGTATGTCCAGAAACGAGTCTTATTTAAGTGCAATAAAATCCACTGACAAACCAGACAGCTAACAATAAATGGGGCTAGGTTCTTAGGCGTTCGCCGTAAACTAATTTATAATATATTAAACATGCTTTAATATAGTTAGAACTATAAAAGCACTAACGGAACAAAACTGAGTGCAAATGTGCCTTTGTCAGCTGGGAATATGTGAGAATTTTTTTGAAATATTCGATTCGAAATGTAGGCACTGTATACTTGTCAGATAGCAAAAAATATTCTGAATCCTGCAATGGAAAGGCATAAAACATAAACAATATAATCAGGATTCGGAATCTTATTCGCAACTGCTGGAACCCTTGATCCGGTAAAAATCTGAACAGTCCTTGGCCATACTACCTCGTGTTTAACTTAGCAAATCTTGTGCATGCCGAAATTCCTAGGGTGTTTACAAGACTGAACGGTTCGTTGGTTACCACACGGAAATGACCGAAAATTTTATAATTGCAAGGGCTTTTTCAGGAAGGTTCAACAGGAATAGCAAACAGTAGTACATTCTTCCTTCTCAAACTGCGATCGGATTTGGGTGAGCACCACAAACGGTTCGTGCACATACACTGTATATTTTTGTATGCAGTCTCGTTCTCTTCTAATGGAGCTCCATGACCGCGTTCAAACTCTGTCGCCTTGATTTGAATACCGATATTGTAAATCCGTATAATTTTTGTGGACATTGCCGTTGGGTTTATGAGTAGGATTTGAAGGGAGAATTTTCACTTCTTTAACTTTCTATTTATTGTTAGAACTATAGAAAGACTATGGGATATCACCGGACGGGAAATTGCGTGAATATTGTGAAATATCGCGACCAGATGACTGGACTTACAGCCTCTATTCGTTCAAGACTGTTCGGTTATTCCTCACTGTCATGGGTAGATTAAAATTTTGACTGTGATTTATTTGACGGTCTAATTGTTGGGTCAAACCATCTTTCTTCAGAAAGCAACTAATGTTTGCTGTTGTAACAATAGCATTGTATTTAGCCAGAACTTTAGCATTCAACAATACTCCGTCCCGTGTTTTTGTTTAAATCTGCATTAAATTATAATTGTGATAATATATACCGTGTTTCATGAATAGCTATCCTTTTAAAATTTTTATTGAGTCAGAACTTAAGAATTTAACAATACTCCATCCCGTGTTTTTGTTTAAATCTGCATTGAATTAGAATTGTGTTAATATATACTGTGTTCCATGAAAAGCTATCCTTTTAAAACTTGGATATTGAGTCAGAACTTAAGAATTTAACAATACTCCGTCTGGTGTTTTTGTTTAAATTTGTATTGAATTATAATTGTGATGACATATACTGTGATAATTGTGAAACAAAGTGACTTGGGTTTTGGTTTCTTGCTAGCAATGGAAAAAAAATATATCGAAACGTAGATTTGCTGGTGTTAAATGGCGAAAAATCAACCAATCAATAGTCGTTAAATGGACCGGACCCTACCTATCATAGTCGCCGAATGTTCTGAAACCAATCAATCGTCATTCAATGTTCAGGAACTAACCAATCAAAAGTTGCTGAATGTTCTGGAACCAATCAATCGTCATTCAATGTTCAGGAACTAACCAATCAAAAGTTGCTTAATGTTCTGGAACCAATCAAATGTTGCTGAATGCTCTGAAACCAATCCATTGTCGTTCTATGTTCAGGAATCAACCAGTCAATTGTCGTTCTATGTTCAAGAATCAACCAATCAACATTCATTCAATGCTCTGGAACCAACCAATCAACAGTCGTTAAAACAACGAGTCAATCTAGATTTATTTTACATTCTTAGCTGCAACAAGAACGGATGTTCTGCAGAGAAGTTACTCAATGCATCTGCATAGACTCTGAATCTTATCATATATATCCTAATTACCTCTCGCGTAGAGATCGCATATCTTTAGGGAGTTTTGTATATGTGGGTCGTTGGCTCCACTATCTTTGAACATTTAAATATCTCTCTTTTCTTTACATGTGCTTGTTGCAGTCCGCAGCGATATATTGGCCCGCAAACATTTTGAGTTTCTTCCCTTGTTTGTACTCTTTTAGTGTTAACATTGGGTTGTGTCCGAGATAACCGAAAAATGTGTTCCATTAATTTATAAAGAGTTACAGAGAATTTTGGAAATTCGGTATAATATAACAAATAATGTAAGGGACTGTGGGCCAATGGCAGTGTATGGACTGGTGAGTAAGTACCGGAACCAATGGGTGGTAAACGGCATTTTAATGCTTACAGACGAGAGTACTACCAAGGGAAGCAACTCAGAAACCGATGCAGGCCAATATAACGATTTCGGCCTATATCGCAAAATATTGACCACAACGAACACATGCAAGGAATAGGGAGAAATTTAAATGAGGTATAAGACATTTACATAATATCATCTTATAAAATTATTTTAGGTACAGACAAACGCATATTTATGGCAAATGTTTTATTAAAAAGAATAGAAAATCGTTTCCGTTGTGTTCAAACATTCAAATGATTAAAATTCAATGAAAAGATTTGAACACTCGCTAAAATAAAAATACTACATTGACTTATGACTTATATAAAAACACATTTACTTGGTTTAGAACTCGAAAACAGAAACAAAGCATAGCTATTTTTGTCGTCAATACAAAATAGGCCTACGACAAAATAAACGATGAACTACGACACAATTTACCTAGTGTGTACATTTGCAGTCTTAAAGAATCTACATAGCTTGCATCGTCTAAATGGATGAAGGACAGTTTGTTTTAGTTTTAATTGCTAACGGTTGACATAAACAAACATCTCGCTACTTATAATATCTATCAGCATCTGTCAATGGCGCCATCTCGACGAACCGATGGCCACAATGAGCTTACATACATAACTCTTCCGTACACGGAATATTCCGAAAGAAAATGTACAGGTTGTCATGAAGTAATACTGGTGCCGAAACAGTGAAATGGAGGCGATGCTTTTGGTATTGCAACGTAAGGCGTATTGTATGCTTTTGAATTTTTACTTTTAAAATATTACATCATTCTAAAAATATAATATACGTTTTACATTTTCGTTTTTAAAAATACACCATTGGTGTAGGTCAACTTTCACTGATAATACATTATGAGTTTTCGTTTTCATTTAAAATACAATGTAAGCGAATTTGTATCGACAACGACATCTATGAGTTCTTTATTTTCACTTCAAAAAATAACATATATAATGTTGTTGTTTTTTACAGTGAAAGTGCTGAAAACAACGCATTTTCGTCTTTGTTCAATGGAGTTGAACCTATTTTTTTTTTTTTTAAGCACACAATGAGCTTCCTTTTCACATAAAGATAAAACAACAATCCTTTTCCTTTGTTCCAATTCATTTTCATATACATGTTGAACAATAATAAGTCAATAAACTTTTACTCCCTTTTTCCCGTAAAAAATTACCACTTTTTTCTCTTGTTTCAAGATAAAATGTAAAAGGATGATACAGTATATATATAGATCAGTCTTAAAACGACTCAAATTAAAATATCATGATTTTGTTTTAAACAACATCGGGGCAAACTATTTGTATTAAAATAGAATATAAAGTCATTCTATGTTATTCGATTGACAGATGTTTGAAGTCATCGACGCCATATTGTGCCTTGTGTTCCTCAAAGAGATCTCGGAGACAGTTCACGTATTTTATATGGAGAGACTCGATTTGCTCGGACGTGGGCTCCGCTACCTTTTCCACCTCTATCGGGCTGCCAACTGAAATGAAGACAATATGAGGTTATCATTTGACATCTTCGCAGCTAAGCTGAAAACCTGACCATCTGGTGTATAACTTGTCACATGATCTCTTTGAGTAGTCGAGAACGTGCTTCGTCAAACTAGTATGTTCCAATCAAAACTGAACATACAAACTTTTGTCAAAACATGGACATCCACCGTTGTACGGCATGGTGTCTCTACAAACAGATGCCTTGGGTTCAGGACCTTGCCCTTTAATAGGTTAACATATTTCGTGTTATCAGACGGTGGACAAGTAAGAATATCAGGGTCAATTTTACACTGTTGCCTATCATAATAAAGAGGTTATATTTGGGTCATACCATCTTGACGAGACGAGGCTGATGTCTCCACAAGCTCAGAACACCCGTTCGGTAAATAAACTCCGGTGAGGAGCAGGTTATTTCGGATGGCCATCATGGAAGGTAACTCGCATCGATTTATTTTATTTATATGACCGAGTTAACTATGTGTTTATTAGTATTTTCGTTATTTTGGGATAACACTATCTTAGTTTGAACAGATTCTACTTCTGAAAATGTTGCAGGTTGAAACCCGTCCGGGAATCGAACCCACGACCCAAAGAGTTAGGCACCAAATCGCCAACAGTAAATGCCGGCCATCTAGGATCCCAAAATATTGAAAATGGGGCCTACTGGTAATCTTCAGTTTCTAAAAAGACATAAAAAAATCCGCGAAGTACTCACGCATGTGCACAGAATATCTGGCAGTTAATATTACTTTCATTCCCTTCTGAGATATCTGTACCGGTACAGTAAGAGTCGAAGGTTGTTTCGAAATGTTTACCCTGTCTCGGGTAAAATCATATTAAAACAAAACACTTCCTTTTTTTATGTATGACTTCACTTGTTGCAAATTATTCACATTACGTCAGCTGTAAGTATTTAATAATGATATAGGTCCTATGACGTGATCATATCAACACAAGAATAGCCTTCAGACGTAAACAATAAACACGTGAATAACTCAATCTTATACTACAGTAAATCCATGCGAGTTACCTCCAGTAGAATGTACCGTTTCCATCATTTGATTAAAACCGGAAGCGGTCTTACCTCCATCACTTACGTACAGCCCGCTTGGTCATAAACCTGGTACCATTTTGAATATGTCGCTGTAGTGATATTCGCTAAAACGGCGTAAATTGTGCGGTCGTAGCAAGACAAATTACAGCTGTATAAATACACCAGGACTATGCTTTGTTGCCATTCAGCTGTACATAAATCCAATTCCCAGTCCCCCAAATTAAGCAAACAAACAAGTTATAAAGATACTTACAAGTTTAATCTTTTGTAAATGAATAACATTGTTCAATTTTATGTTGACCTACCAAACACATTCTCAATTTTTTGGTACATGCAAAGTAGAGCCCCATTGTCACTTCCTGGTAAGACAGTAATGGTGACGTTTATCCAAAAGTTCCCAGTCTACGTTAAAAAGCTCTATGGTACATGATGGTTACAAAATGGCTTTCCATCAGAGATTATTTACGCACTGAAATGGCCGAGGATGTTCACACTGTTAGACCCCCTGTTTTACCCGAAATAAAGCGCTCCCGTGATAATACGGCAAAACTGTCAACTTTTTATTCTTACTCGAATACCGTGTAAAACCAGACATTATAGAAGAAGGTCGGGCGACTGTGGTGTCTAGGTGGCCGGCATTTACGGCTGACGATTAGATGCCGGACTCTGAGGCTCGTGGGTTCGATTGCCGGACGGGTTTCGACCAGCGTAATTTTCTCAATTAGAATCTGTTCAGACTAAGAAAGCGTTGTCCAAAATCACGAAAATACTGTTAACGTTAGCGTTCTAACGCTAAGAAACACTAAGCGAATCAGTTTGATTTGTAAGTTTGATAGGGGTTTAACGCCGTACTCAAGGGTATTTCACTTATATGACGACGGATTGTCCACTTCACACTGCCCCAAGCCTTATTAGGGTGGAAACCCGTGAGGAAACCTCGTAAAAACCACCCCCGCGATCGCCGGAGCCACAACATGTGACTCGCTCATATACCTGATGGTCGACAGGCGGGCTCGATCC
>JARFOD010039716.1:0-10295 GCA_031763545.1 Mopalia muscosa | reverse complement strand
ACATCCTTCGACACTTTCCGTACCGGTACAGTTATCTCGGAGGTGAATGGAAGCAATAATACTACAAGAAAACCTGTGATGTTAACCGCCGGATGTTCTGTCGCGCATGCGTCGAAATCAACCAAAGTACTCCGCGGATTTGTATTATAAAAACCCACATCAAACAACCTTGTTTCTTGGCTAAAATGTAATTTAAACAAAACCCTGTACCTTTTTCAATTATGACTTGTTGCAAATAATTCAAATTTCATCCCCTGTAAGTATTTTTTTTTAAATGTAGCTCCATTGACGTCATCATATCAACACAAGAATAGCCTTCAGGCGTAAACAATAAACACGTGAATATGGTAAAGTAAATCTGTACTAGTTACTTTCCTTGAAAAGAACAGCATTACCTGAGAGGTTATTTAAGGTACGGAAATGGCCGAGGATGTTGAGACGGTAGTATTATTGCTTCCATTCACCTCCGAGATAACTGTACCGGTACGGAAAGTGTCGAAGGATGTTCCGACGTGGACAGTAGCCTAACGAAAATCACACGTGGCATGGTTTAGCATGGTTTATGTGACTACCAAAATCTCTTGCCTGGCCCGGCAGGGTTTTCTCCATAACTATTAGGCACCGCTGTTATCAATGAACCAGCATGCAAAAATTACCAAGACGTACAACAATATAGCACACAATAGTTTTAGTTTAATGACTAGAAAAAGTATCTCGATATTAAATTACCAGCTTTACCAAAGGCAACTGGTACCAATACATCTATTTACCTGTGTTACTATATATTTACAAAAGCGTATGCTTGAAAGCAGGTGTCTCAAGCTTTAGCTCTTAGTTTTCACAATAGACTTATGTTAACATTATTCAATATGTTAGAATTTCCCACGAGATAGGAGTAAAAAGAAATTAAAAAACAAAAATAGGACAAATGTTTGTTTATTTATTAAAGAGAGGATGGCCTGGATGAATGATGCATAATAACTGCGGAATATCCCACGAGTATAAGTTTAACTGTAGACATTTAACAACATTGAAAAGAAAAAAATGAAAACATAAATGTTCTTGTTCAGTGTAAGTTTTTGCAAGGCTCATTAGCAAGAAATTAACTTCATTTCACTGAATGAGTTTAACTCGCCTCGTTGCAGAAATCCCATAAACCATTTGCATATGTCTATCTTAGCCTTTTAGTCAATCGTAATTGCCATGCCGAAGATATCACATCGCCATGGAAACCTAAATTACCATGGCGACCAGTACTGAAGCTATAACATCTCCATAGCAATTATCATCAACTTATGCTAAGATTTCGCCTATCTATCAAATCTTATTCGTTGAAGTGTGTTGAATTCGAGAGATTTTTGTTTACATCAACTATATATCGCCATATCTTACTTGAATCTATAATGTGTATAGACGGTCTTATGCTGCATGGTGTGACGTCACAGCTTTCTTCATTTATTTACTTAATTCATTCGTGATAAACGTAGAAAACACCATGTATAAAATTTCTCAGTTCCTACTCATAATCCTTCCCAGCAAATATTTTTTGACAAAAATTATACATTTTGCAAGACAAGTAGATCAAAATCTTCCAACTTTTTTCTAATTGTACTTCATTTATTGGATGGATTTTTTTTTAAATATGGAATTTAAAAGTTCAATATAAATGCAATATTCAATTAAAATTTAAGAGAATGACTTTAATATTGTATGTTTCGACTAGCATCATCTTTTGCTCTCAAGCCATCACGCATGTGCAACTGCTTAAACTGAAAACGGTTCCTGGACTACATGGCATTTCAATTCCTCCAAGCAAGAATTTGGTAATGTCGTTAGGAACTTCACCCAGTGAGCAGCCTGAAAAAAAAAAACAAATAAACAATTGCGTTTATAACTTGGGACAACTAGGGAATCTTTTTGAAGTTGGTATATCCTCAAATTTTACTTAGTTGGTCGAACAGTAAGTATATGGTGTTAAATCTATAACATTTATAAAGCCAGTTTTCACTGGCGGATATATTCGTATGAAGCAAAATTTATATTTTTCATAGCCCCAGCGATCTGTGAAGTGTTGAATGTGTAAGCGGGAAGTGTTGATCTACCAAGTAATGCATTTCCTGACATCTGATTGGTTTGTACAAATATTCGGCTCTTATAAAGTTAAAGTAAAAAATAACTACCAGCATATAGGATCACGTGAAAGAAAGTTCAATAGCACATGCTTATATGTATGTACAAGAAGATAAGCTTAGCACTAATAAATTACCCTGGTGGAAAAACGGTTAAATTTTCTTTTTTGTGGATTGGCACTAAAAATAGTAAACAAGTAGTCTTCGATATTTGTATGTGTGTGTTTGGGTTTAACGCCATAGTAAAGGCTACTCATATGGCGGCGTACCATCGCACTGGTTAAAAAAAAAAAAAAAAAACCTTGCTTCTACTTACCAAGATCAACGGCCTGTGTGGTTTGTGGAGGAACATAACCAGGGATAGGAAAACACGGAACGTCAAAGGTACCGTATTGCTCCCCTTCCTCGCACCAACCGCCCTCGACAGTACGCCCATTCCGGCAGAGATAATACGCACCCTGTGCAGGTTGAGACCTTACATTGTCCTCATTATAGCCGTCATTTCGACCTGTACATGGATCTGTTAAAGAATAATGACTAACACAGGTAAGGACTATAGGTTAACAAAATGGAATCTGGCACGATTTTACACTATTTTTATTTTGAAATATGGGTTTATCCCACTAATTTCCATATCGGCAAACCCATATGTCACAATCTAGGGACAAACTTTTTGTCGGATTCTCATCACTTTTTGGTCAGCAGTTTCTATCAGGCATGACAATGTGTGTTTCTTTAGTAGGCCTAATGCTCTTTATTTGAATGATTTGGATATTTAAATATGTAACTCCGCGCCTCTGGCTCAGCAGTTGGGCGTTTCAGACTATGTACCGCTCACAGGTTTGAAATGTTTTAATGGATCTCCCGTGTAGTAGGAAAATGTATTCTTATGCTACCAATTTGCCATTGTATATGTGTAAAGCAGTGTACAAAGTGGACCAGACGTATCAACGTTCAATCGAACAAACGAATCAAATAATCAAACCATTTGTTTCTCTTAAATATAACTTACCAACAGCACTTAGACACTCAACCAGACCAGGTCTGTTACACGTCAGAACATTGGGTTCCAGGCTATCATCAAAGAACAGACCTGATGGACAGTTCATGAGAGCTGGAATGACGCCTAGTTCGGGGTGCTCACAAACGGCGTACGCGCTGCAATCACTGGGAACACTGACATAATGCGTCACAGAACTGTTCATAGCGATCCGGCTTCGACATGCCGCTGGAAAAAAAGTGAAGTAAAATAAATAAATTGTATTATAGTATAATAGTATTATAGTATAGTAGTATTTTTACGATGCTATAGTGTCCTTAGTTGTTGACTACCATTGGGATTTGCCTATGTCTGCTGCATTTTGCCCATCAGTTAGGTTTTGGCACTTTCATTTACAACTTTGTCGAGCTTAGGGTGCTAGTATCTTCACTGAAACGTTGCTCAATAAAAAATAAAGAAGTTGAAATCAATAGAATGGGTTTAATGCTACATCACCTAGATGCTATTTAAACAACTGTTATGAGTATCTTACCAATGATAACAGTCATTTCATTGTCATCGATAGGTCTCGCCTGAACCTCTGGTCTTCGAATATTCTGGCTGTTAACATATAGTGATAGGACGGACAGACAAACACACGCACACGAAACAATGGCCTTCATTTTGCTGGCTTCCGAAAACACCCTAAAAAACAAAACAAAAAACTCATTTGAATACCGGCTTAGTGTATTAAATAAATTTTTAAACAGAATGCTATATATATAACAATACATGTTTAAGGTAACATGCTAACAGAGTTTCTACGAAACAGCTGTTAAATCTTATAATAGGTATATTCTATTCTTTCTATCGGATAGTGTCTAAGCGCTGTAAATCCAGATAGTTCTGTTTAAAGCTTTCTAAGAATTTAAGAAAGAGTTGTGCCAAAATCACGAAAATTCTGTCCTTAAATCCTTTCCATATGCTTTTATGTCTTCTACGAACGAGCAATTATTGGCAGAGCTGAGAATTTATTTTGCAATGGAGCTCACTAAGCTTATGGTAGTGGCATCCGCGGAAATGTATATCGGACTTCATCTAAAAATAAAAAGACTTTATTGCTCTTTAACCTGACTTAAGTCAAAATACTAAATTTGAGATTTTTGAAACCAGATTCAATTTAGTTTTCCATTTATACATTTAACTAATACTAAATCGGTGGTATATAGCCCAGATTTGTTCCATATACATCTCTGTCTTGTAAATCCACTGAAATCTACTCTCATTGTGTTTATAGTGACGTCAACGAGTTTATCACACGACATCATATGTAACTAAAATAAGACGTGGTTTTTTTTTTCGAGGCAAAACACCTTCCACACAAATAAATCTCGCGTAGATGGTGTCACATGTGAAGTTTCGTTTCTTATTAGCAGTAATCATTGAATTTTCTCATTTTTTCCCTCAAATTACTAGTTAACGTTTGAAATGCTGGGTCTGTCCACTTAACGCTAAAAGAGCATAACTTATTCCTAAGCTGCCCAGTTTCAATCACTCTGAACTATGTTCTTCTTTTTGGCTGGCATTGATTTATGGTTTATATAAAATCTGTTTTATTCTTATGGATGCCATAATAAAATATATATTCGAATGATTGGAGGAATTAACTTAAGATCCCCAATTATGATTTCAGCTAATCGCCCACTGTGCTTTCATGTTGACACTAGCTTCGCTGATCGCACCAAAAATGGCAGATTTCTACAAAGGCATAATATATGAAGAAGCGACATACGTTGTTAAACGAACAAACGGTATAGGGGCCTACATACAATTCGGAATTTATCAAATGCATTAGTTAACGGAGGATGTAATAATCTTGCAGATGGGACTACTTATTATAAATGAAACTTATTGCATATTTGAAAACGATTGTTCATAAATTATTTATTATTCATAAGAAGAAATGAATTTGGGCTTATGTCAACAAAACTGCAATGTTCCGCACGAGAGAACAATATCACGCTACAACCTGTGTTACATGAATATCATTGTTTTTTTAGTTATTCCCAAAGTACTATCAGCCTTAGCTAGAAAATGAATAATGTATTTTAGACTATACACAACCATCATAGATGAATAATCATGTTTTAACCAAGTATAGCATCAGTTTATTACAACATTTCTTACTAATCATCAGGAAAGCTATTTTAATTTCCAGCATTTTTATTGGAATATTAGTTTTAGCTTTAACTCCAGGATAACGCCTGATTAAACTATATATTGTCATCACAATATTAATGAGTTTTTGCTAGCTGTGTGACTTTCCCTTGGACAGGTTACATAGTGATTTTGGAAGCAAGGTCGAAAACATGCTGTATATTCGTCTGTTAAGGATATTTCACTACTATAAAGGTATTGTATTGTAACAGCAAATAGCCACGCAGATTCAGCCATATATACACGTAAAGTGTTTTGCTGTGTTGGGGAATTAAACTTATTGTTCTCTTTATCTAAGCGACGACAGTACGACTGTGTCTGAAATGAACTTCCTTTATCCCAATGTCTTCCGATAATTGGGAGGATATATTGAGGTGAGAGCGACAAGCATTCAAATTTGAATCGGCAATGTTCGTCTTTCTTCGGCGGAAAAAGACAAGCTTGTAGTGACTGTATTTGCTTTGTTGCAACTGTTGTAAATCTATTCCAGAATGTCGACTGACAACGGAATTGTCAAAAGTTATCTGCAATAACTGAATTGGTTTTTTTAAGGACGGATTCACTTGAGGGGCATCGTTAACAAGATACTAATACTGTACAAACAACGTCCGTATTTTAGACAAGGTCAAATATGGCTTAGCAATACAGGTACAGTGAATATTGTTAAAGGAGTTGGTATGAAGTAATGCAGCTTAACGCACATCTGGCGTTGAAGTTATTAGTGTGTATATACTGTAATCAGTGTTTTACTCTTTAAAGTTAAATGGGATGAGGTAAATGAGGCTTTTTACAGGGTATATGAAACTGGCAACACGCGTTCAGCGTCTAAATAAAGACGACCATATCCGTAGAATAAGGCTTCGGGAACCTCCTATCTTTTCATGGAAGGAAAACTTCAACAACTTTTCCGACGAATTTCCGTTATTTTTGTCGACAAATATTACTGTGTAGTTATACTGTAGCTCGTTCCGGATAACTTTGTACACGATCAGCTTCTTAAAGATCCTAATTCGGTAGGATCTGTTTTAAGTTCTGAACTGAAGCTGCTTTTCGCGATTTATATCTTACAGCATAAATATCTAAAACATTGTAAAGAGAAAAGATCATATTTGATAAGATTGGAATATGATTATAGGGAATTTAATAATGCAAAAAGTAATTCGGAACGGGCAATGTTTAAACAAACATCCCTATTTTTTCCACTAAATTAAAGGAAACTCAGCGGCGGGTATTTGAAAAGATTCCATAAAGGATACCATGTGACCGAAGCCGTGCACTAAACGGTTTAATACATTTTGCTGGGGAAAAATGCTCAAAGAATTTGCAACATGCATAATGTAGGAAAATATAAAAGAACAAAATATTATAATTCTGAGGAAAAACATTATTTGGGTATTTCTTATAGTTAACTTAAAAAGGTTTGAAAGAATTGAACAATTTCTTACGTACTTAAGTATAACGCTTTCATGGTCAATTAGGTGAAAAATATCAAACTGAAAGTGTGCTAAATTTTATTTGCCCTGTATATGAGACTATACAATAAACATTTGTCTTTAACTTGAAATCGTTCAAAAAAACTGTTGTATCTATAGTTAGAGTACCTTTGTATAATATGATAAAATAAAAATATGAAAGAACAACAAATTGTATTCTACAGTTGACAACAGAAATCTAATAAAGGCTAGGTTTCATCAACATTGTATGAAACTACAATTGCACTAAATAATCTTATACATTACTTCTGAAAATTTTTGAAAACAAAACTAGAAAATTTTAATTTGTACACAAAGCTCTTTTATATATAACTTACATAAAATTGGTCTGTGTATAGTTTGAAAACTGAATTATAAACTTGGTATCAAATTACTGCATATAAAGTAGATTCCCTGCTTACCCGCAAAATCACATGCAATATAGTTCACCCATGTAAAACAGTTGTTAACACTTTAGTTACATACCTTAGGTTAAAAGTTAGATCCGTGTAACCAGCAAGATATGGAGGGAAATGGGCAATAACACTCATTTATATCCCTCTCCGATGGGTCCAGTAGTTCAATTCGAGTGGACAAATCGCGGGAAAAAAGGCGTGTCTGTTGAGTGCGCGACCTCTGACATCATAACGTTTCGCATATTATTATACATTTGACAAAAAATTACCATAAAAAGCTCAAGCGTCACATTCAGTGAAAATGTATATATTGATGCTTGTTAAATTGCGTAGAATCGAATATTCATGCGAAAAGGCTCAAATTAACCTGCTCATACATCTTTAAAATGTAATAATTCCCGATATAATGGAGTCATCAAGTTTTTATTGTTTCATAAAATTGACGTATTGTCACATTCTGGCCACACTTAATTACAAATGTATTTCTTTAAATTGGATTCAATGTTGTTGTTTTTTTCGGGCCACAATGTTAGATACTAGGTTTAATCTTGCAAGTGTGAAATTTAGAAAAGCCCCCAACCTACTTTGAGAGTGATTCCTAAATTTGAACTTATTTATGTAGTCACACAAACAAATTAAGAAAGTAAAACATATAATGAAACGTGATGAACTTCTAAGGAAGCCTGTTTGTGCCAATTAAGCATATTGTCATATTTTTTTCATACCTATGTCGCTATTACGACATAGTTTCCGTAAACTTCACCTTGCAGTCAAGAACGACCATTAAAACTTAAACGCTTTGTCCTCAGATAACAGACAATAATTTTATTAATAAAATAAACAATCAATCATTCAATCAGTAAATAATCAATAAATTTGCAGATCAAGTAATCAAATAACTATTAAGTTAATCTCTAATCCTCCAAATCAGGAACAAGTTTGAAATCATTTTTTTTCAAATGAAGGAGTTTTGTGCATGAGGGTTTTGAGTTATGAACATCCATATCGTATTGGAGGATTTTATGCTGACAGTCTTAGAAAAGGCACAATGTATCCATTGTATGTAATTTAATATTAACAGTACTATTATTCTGTCAAAAACATTCTACTCCAGGCAGGTGGAAAAAAGATAATATTAAAAAGAAAAACAACTACAATGCAAAATCATGTCATGCTGTTAACAGTATGTTTTAACATTTTTGTGAGATTCCAAGTTTTCCACTGAAAGCCACTTTAATTTAAGTGAGTGGGTAACATTGCATGGGCAATACGGTGGATGTTTTAGGTAACATTTATTGTATTTATGACGTTGAAGCAAATCTTTATCAGTTAGAGATATAACTTTGTTTTGAGTAGATTAGGGTATAGTTGTCATATGGTTCGATTATATATTTAAAACATGGCATACATAGCCCACCATACATTGTACTAGCGCTATGCAACGTTTAAGTGGCCTCAAGTGGAAAACGAAATTCCTAGGAAATGTAACAGCAGTAGACAACTGCTATCACAGCGAACCAAATAACGTTGCCACAACGTTCAAATTTGTCGGTGTAAATTCACAACTAAGTCACAATGAATCGATTTGTGTTGTTACAACGTTAAACAACAACGTTTTCCTGTGACGTTTTGACAATGTTATAATCACGTTGTATTAACTGGTACAAAATAACAACCATGTTTCATTCTAGATTTATGTCGTGGTAACGTTTTGTAACTCGGGTAGTAATTTTCATCGTTTCATAAATTTGATATCTCCGGGTCACTCATTAGAGATCCTCTATTTATTTATGTACAGCTGGTATACAACGTTGTAGCCACGTGTTTGCTGAGTAACAGGTTCATGTGGAGATTTCTTTGTCTTGTTTTTGTTTCCCTTCGCATTAACAAAATTATCGTCTTATAAGGACTAGAAATTGAATGATGTAAAAATATAATTTAAATTTTTAAAAAAATAAAAATACACTCGATCTGTCCAGATGGTAAAACCCTTTTATACTTTTGAAACACCTATAAATGTAATTTGGTTCATTATCCTAAATAAAGGTTAAACATAATGAAATATATAAAACAACTTTCTCCTGGATTAACGCTTTTAATATTATTGTAATAACGTAATTGTCCCGTATTCCATGGTGAATACGAATAAACGCCATCTGAATGTCTCTTCCAGTATTTTAAATTTAAAGCAATGAATCATTATGTTTATTACACAAAAAGAACTTCCCTAGTCATTAGATTAAACACACGTCATGACTCCAAAGTCTTGTTTGTTTAATAGGAATTGGGATTTTTTTCGTCCCACATCTCTTATTTGAGCTCCTTTCCACATGCAGGGAATCTAAGGTTGGTTTAATTTGTTTATTTCATTGTTTTTGTCTGTTTATTTTCACCAAAATTTTATTTCCCACGTGTTTAATTGAAAGACAAAAAACCGGATTTTAACACAACTAGATTTGGTGTTCTTTTTACACATGTGAAGTGTTTGTGTCTACAAAGCCGGACCTTATATTCCCACATACGTATCCGCAGATTGTTTACAGGCATATAGTGCGTACTTACTGTCAGAGTTCGCGAGTGCAACTGTATGACCTCAAAACCCACTCACTATATCAAGTCTGTCCCTTTTTAAAATCGCTGTTTCGAACTACCTATAATATACTGCCAGTACAGGCGAGCAACATTTACTTTTTTAGAATAGAAATGGAATATACCTGTTTGTGTTCTCTAATGCGTAGGGAGATTGTTAGTAAATATTGTTGTTAAACCGGGTGTAGACCCCCCTAATGTCGCCCCCCTCTTGATGTCGTCCAGGTGACATTAAGGGAGCGGGACGACATTAGGGGGGATTTCTGCATATCAAAATCGCCCGACGACATTAGAGGGGCTCTCTGTAACCCGTTTTGTCACCGACGACATTAGGTGGGAAGGATGCACTTGTTGTGGGCGACATTAGGGGGGATGTAGTGACATGTCCCCCCCTAATGTCGCCCATTTTATATATGATTTTTAAACCTTGCCTGAAGTACTACGATCCCGATGTGCCAGGAGTTTCCAATTCACTCTTTGGCTATGGATATTT
>JARFOD010039715.1:0-23753 GCA_031763545.1 Mopalia muscosa | reverse complement strand
AGGGTATTTCACTTATATGACGACGGACACAAATACAGAACATCACAAACAAATCTGCTTCCTGTTACCCTTTAGCTGTGCGAACACCAGGTCAACAGAAAGCAATCTCTTTTCTCGCCTCTTACGATCGACCGAGGAAGCCGAGAGAGTGTTCTGCAGGGCCATGGCCCACCCCCGCTCCCTCACGGGGCTACATGTATATAAAGTCAACGAGCTAAGTTTCATGTCTTAAATTCAAGGCGCATTTTGAAAATAACTGTTGTACTTGCAACAGTTGTGTTTCACTGCCTCTTTCCATATTTTGATTTAGGATGGGATTACAGGATTATATTAATTATTTCTTGTTAAGGATATTAATATAACATTAAAAAAACAAACAAAAAAGGTACTATTAGAGGAAGAAGGTTACAAAAAAATTACAAGGTTTAAATGTTGTTCTTTACAATTTCATATAAATAACTACTACATTAAAACTATTTTCTCTGAACATTTGGGTAGCTGACCTTAAGTCCTGAGAAGCGTTGGTTTCCATAGAACATGTCCATCTGTTTGGGTGGAAGGGGGCCAATAACTTTCTGTATACAGTAGAGCTGATCTATCTCACTTTCTCCAGGAAACAAAGGCTGTGCATCACTTAATTCTCCAAGTATACACCCAATAGACCAGATATCAACTGCTTTACCATATGCACCGCTATACAAACATTTAACAAGTTTAATTAATGCAATTATATTTATACTCGGTGCATAGCAATATAATAAAATGGAGAAATAGTAGGATGTAATGGCTTTTATGATATCTTAATGATATGTTTTGCTGGTGCTTTTTCTCTGATTAATTTAGGCCTTTTATAATTCGATTATAATCTTAGTAATAGCCTTTAAAACGATACCCCGTGCTGCAATATAATGCGTATAGGTAAAACGGGCATCATAATATCATTTCTTGTGTTCAATTATGCTCTCTACATCTCTAATTGAGCTATATCAATTTTATACTTGGATCTTAAACAACGGGTAATGCACGTGTGACGTCAGGACAGACCTGGCCACGCCCAAAATGTCAGCCGCCAGTGGTCGTAGGAAGGTATATATCTGTTACCCTCGGGTTATTTTATGAAATCATGAAAAGATAAGTAGATGCCATATTTACGTATATTTACTAGTTCCCTTTCAATGAATATAGTGGTCATTTCAGCTGGGAGTATCGCTTTAATGAAGCCAAAAATCTATAAATGGTTCGGTAAATTAATTAAATAAGATGATATCAAATAGACATAAAAACATTTAGAATGAACCAATTTGGGAAATGATTAAGATTACTTGTACCAACAGTGTGTTGTATTATAATAATTCATTAGATCAATATAACTTTATAAAGAGAACTCACCCCAGTAATAATTCTGGTGATCTGTACCACCTGGTTGCCACATAGTCTGTGTATACAGCACATTCCCCATTAGATAAATTACGGGCAAATCCTGAACATTAATAATGATGATTTTTATTAGCTTTGTTTGTTTGATTGGGGTTTAACATAATACTCAAGGGTATTTCACTTATATAACAACGGATTGTCCACTTCACACTGTAACGTTCCATATCTCATTACAGTGTAAAACCTAGAGGAAACCTCATAAAACCACCCCAGCAATTGTCAGAGCCACATCATCTGACTCACTCATATACCTGGTGGTCAACAGTTGAACTTGATCCCATGAACAGTAAATTGGAGTAGGATTAGTAAGCATACATGCTACCACTAAGCCAAGGCTGTGGGCCACCCAATTGTTATTAGCTATAAAGGCAAAGCTGTGGATATTTTGTTTATTGGCTTTATTTTCACGTAGTCTTCATGGGTCCTTTATTTTTTTATGACAGTGCATTACCAGCCTCTTAGCTGTGAAAGAAAAAAGTGATGCAAACCTACAGGTAATACACCATGCCTCTTTAATTTATATTGTTTTGATAATTTTGTAACCACCAGGGTATATGACTTTTCAATACAGACTGCAGCATTGACCATAAGCCTGTGCCATCTCATTGCTGTGAAAGTCATGTGGGGGAGTTCTACTCTTCAACAGTTATGGAAAAATCCTGCTCCTTTAAAATGTGTAGTCGGGAGTTGAAATAAAATGAAACAAATGTTCTGTTTAAGAATAACTAAATTGGTTTGTAACTTTTAAAAAGAATTACAATCAAGTTTTAAGTTGTATTAATTAACACTATCCCTTTCTGGTTATGTAAGCTTTGGAAAATATTCTTATGTAAATTAAACTCACCAAAATCACAAAGTTTCAGGATTCCATTTTTACTGATAAGCAGATTCTCAGGCTTGATATCTGAAATTAAGATGACCAAAATTCAAGTTATATATTTCACTGGCACAAGGATGTTAATGTTCAACCATATTGATGAAATTGACACTAAGAGAGAAAAATGTATGTGAGTTTTTAAGTGATTGAAAACAAGACATTTTTAAGATTATTCTTTTAGTTAATTTTAGTAAGCAAAACAAATCATTTTAAAGAAGATATCTTGGTAGCTTGGTTATATGCACAAAGTCTGACATTTAAATATTCAGCCTGGTAATAAAGGTATCACAAGTGGGACAGACTAGATTGGTAGCTTCTAGACAGCAATCAATAGAACACATTACTAAATACATTCTGGCTAGGGTTTAATTACAGAAGCCTAACAGGGTAAATCAGAGACCAGGAAACCCCTATGCTTCTATTTAATGGCCGCTTAAAAAGCAATGAAGCAAAGGAAATCTCATTATCACTGAAAAACACCGCCTATGGTGAAACTATATCCCAATTTATACGTTTTATTGAGTAGTTCACTTCCAATCTCAATTAAGGGATAAATTCATCAACGAGTATTAACTTTTAGCGTGGCTTTTAGATTTTTTAATTATCCTTTTTCTTATTCCAATTATCTATAGTAACAAGTAGGCAAGTCTTTTTGTTTGGTAACCAACATGATATATATACTCAAATTGAGAATCAATGGTAAAACATCAAATGCAGGTTACCAACAGTAAGTCACTTTCAGTTAAAAAAAAACAATGTGGGATATGGACCAGCCGTGTCATTGAATATCTACAACATACTTCAGTTTGAGTTAACAGATAAGCATCAACATTATATAGTTGAACAAGAGTTTCATTTTAACATGCCCATAAGATACTTGTTGAAATAAATCTATTCATGTTGGTACAGAAAAAATGAAGTGAATAACTGATAAAGAATTCCAAGTCATGATCTGGACCAATCAAACAGGAAATACAGCAGACAAAATTCAGCATAAAGACAAATTATTGTCTTCATATTCTTAACATGTGCACTCAATATTCTACATCATACTTGTACAGTTAACTACAGGATGCAGGTGATACATATAAAATATCAAGACCTACAGTTTGTTAAAACATTCAGCCCATATTGATATTGACAAGCATGTAGTATGTAGAACTGAAAGCTACATTTAGTGCGCTACATACATGTATATGTGTCCCAACTTGTCAACCATATTTGCTTCCAGACATTAGAATTAAATCATTCAAATAGAGCAGTATGACAAATATATATTTTTTTTTAAACCCAAAGACTCGAACAAACATAATTCACACATTTATAGTCAACTCTGACATTATAGCACATCACTTAAAATTCTGATAAAAAAACATACTCAACTCAAAGTTCTACTGAACAATCCCCTCAAACATTGTAATA
This sequence comes from Mopalia muscosa, assembly GCA_031763545.1. NCBI lineage: Eukaryota > Metazoa > Mollusca > Polyplacophora > Chitonida > Mopaliidae > Mopalia > Mopalia muscosa. The sequence goes on along the minus strand of JARFOD010039715.1, from coordinate 20,017 downwards.
AAGATAATTAACTCAATTGTACTAAGAAACATAATCATCTCAAACATTCAAATCCTCATAATTATATATTATAAACATATAATTAACTTAAACATTGAAACACAATCAGTGGAATCACTCCAACACAATTAAAACTCGAGCATTCTAAGAATCAAGTATTCTAACAAACTCTACTCAAACATACTATAAAAATCAAACATTCTAATAAACATAATATTTAACTCTTCTGATAACAGTCAAAACTAAACTCAATTGTGATAGTAATTATTCTGCCTCACCTCTATGTATGATATCATTAATATGACACCAATGTATTGCTTTACACAACTGATATGTAAAATTCCGGGCTTTCTCTATGGGTACCCCATTTGGTAACTCCTCCAACACCTCTAACATATTCTGAAATAAACAGGAAAAAATCACAAATATTTATTTTTGAACAATTTATTACCGGACAAGGATGAATATTGGAAACTGCAAAGTGAATATATCATGTACAAATGTGTACAATTCTTTTCACAATTATCTCGATGCTTTATCTTTTAGATGCATTCTTAGAATGGATAGCACAGGAGGTGTTGTACAGGGCTGCAGATGATACTTTGTCAGTGGCAAAGAGTGCTTACCCAAACTGCAAGTTTGTTTCATTTCAAGGAGGATTACAAAATTATGTAAATTTCCTTACCCTTCAAAAAAGGATCAAATAAGAAGTGAAATCCTTGTATACCTTGTACATTGGGAATTCTAACATAAGGATTCAGAAAAAACTTCACTGGTTTTAATTTGAACGATAAATTCAGATGTATTGAAGTAAACATCACATTTTCGCTGCTGGAGGGACTGGCCTTCACAGATTCCGTGACATGTCATATGTCAGTTGAAAATTGTGGATCTGGGTTTAACATCAAACTTAGGGTTGTTTCACTCATATGCTCATAAACCAACCTTAATGTCATTGCCAACAAAGACAAGACAGGAAAATGCACTAAAATCAAATACAAAGAGGCAAGAACAGATCAGCTTCTTGTTGGTCCTAAGCTAAAAACTTATGTTTACAGCATGTTTTGTTAACAAGCTATGTATGAATGACTCTGAGCTGTTTATCATCAACTTTTTTATGTTGTTAAGACAGCTCAAAGAGAGGAGTGAGGTATAAGTGCTGTGTCAATATTTACCCTCTCCACGTATTCAAAGACCAGATAAAGCTTTCCTCTCCGCCTGAATGCCTCCTTTAACTCCACAATGTTCTCCTGCTTCAATGCTCTCAGCATCTTCAGCTCCCTCAAGGTGGTTTTCTTTGTGTCCTCATTGTCTATTCAAAAACATACATGTATTTGATAAATTCCCATAGTAATAGGCTACCGAAAAAACATTCCTTAATATACCACATTAAGCCCACCAAATAGTCTGACTTTATTGGAAACTTTGTCTCAATTTCTCAAATATAGATAACACCTCTTTTTTCACAACTACATGTAAAGTTCATAAATGAGACCAGAGGATTTACTGTCCAAGAGTTCATTTTTTGGTAGTTTAATTTTTTAAAAGGGACAAGAAAATAATCAATTTTGAATATGGTTTAGGTCGTACTTGAGGTTATTTCACTTCTCAGGGTACTCTATACTGCGAGAAACCCCTGCATGTTTATGTTTAGACAACTGTATAATGCATACTCCTGGGGGGGAGGGCAAAAAGAGTCTGGTGTGTGTTGATGGAAAACGGAATTCAATTTTTTTTATAACAAACGTGAATAGTTTAATTATTCTACTCCAAATTGTTTTAAACACAGAAACCTTCATGCTCTAAATGTAATTATAACATAGATGTTTGCAACGAATCACACCAATTATATCAGAGTATCAATATAAAAAGATCTTTTAGTTCCATGATGAAATAAATCAAGAGGCAAAATATGAAGAGAATCCTTAAGGGTACAAAATAACTGGTTATTTCATAAATTTGTCTTAAAAAACGAACTGTATGCGCTTGTTTGTAATGTTGTCATGGGCCTTTTATTCGGCAGTCTATGATAATTCTGAATTTCATGAATTTAGGAATAAAATGATATGTGAATGTAAAAGGACATTTAGTTTTTAGATATTTATCTGAAACTGCTGGCAACACAGAGAGTACCAGTGCAACAGGAACCTCCCTCCAATCAACCACAAAAACAATCAGTTAATATAAATAAATGAGATCAACACACCTTCACAATCTTTGAACTTTTTAATGGCAACGGTTTCTCCAGACTCCTATAAAATTAATAAACACAGATTTAGTGGAAGCCAGGATATAAATTTGGGAAAGGACAATTTTAATATATATGTCAACTATCAAACTGAAAAAATGATTCTATTTCATTATTTCTTATTAAACTGCACACAGTGCATCTACACAACTGCATTTTTATATACACATAAAAAATACATGAATTTAGAAGAGGTGAAATGTCATGTGTATACATGTTAAATGTTCTGACAAGAAAATTTTATGGGTATAGTAGACTAGGAGCCGTTCAAGTATCTACATATTTCTTGTATGGGACAAGTAAGGACACGCTAAATAACTCCCGTGTTCAAACACATGGCTTTACTACAACTAGAAGCACATGGCACATATTTCTCTGAAAAGGGAGTGGCCCTTCTCAGTGTAATTTTTATGTTTTTAAAGTTACTTCATTGATAATGATAGGTGATCACTGAACAATAATATTATGTCTAAATCATGCTGGCATTTAAGCACCAGCAGGGAAATAGCTCTACATAGTGTTTGTAAATAACTACTGATGCAGGTCACTACTCCACAGTGCCTATAGTCAACATACAATACCAGCGTTAACCCCCTACAAAGGATCAATGTCAGATTTATTGCTCTTTAAAAGGCAAATCACCGTTGCATGTGACAGGGTTTATAGATCAGTAAAAATAAGCCAGACACCTGACATCTAAGATTCATGCACCAGACATTGACAGCAGTTACACACCAACTTATTTAAATTGTACAGATGTGTTGGTGGTTAAGTTGCATGACATCTCTATTTTGACTTTAGTTCCACACCAAAAACTATTGTTTAAATAATAAAGGTGTTTTACAATGTTATTGGTAAAGTTATAAGGGGTCTCTATTTCAAAGTTCACACCAATTTTATTCTTACATCACAAGTGTTATACAATGTTATTGGAAATGTTACATGGTTTGTCTTTTCAGATTTTTACACCAAATAAATTTTATTCTTACACTAGAAGTTATACGTTGTCTCTATTCAGACTTCCACACCAACTTATTTTATTTTAACACTTAAGGTGTGTTTCAGTATTATTGGTACAGTTTATGTTGTGTCTCTTCAGACGCCCACACCAACTAATTTTATTCTAACACTACAGATGTGTTTCATTATCAGTGGTTAAAACTCATGTTTTCTCCTTTTGTGACATAAGTTTCACGCCAACTACTTAACAGCTCTCCCTTGTGTTAGTCATTATATTTCATGATCAGTCTATCGGCCTGACTCCAGTTTTACACCAAGTAATTTACACTTTACAGGTGTGTAAGAATCTATTGCAAGTGAATAAACCATAATACATTTACTGGATTCAACAGAAACTCAACCTTGGATTTGTATTTTTACAACAGTTCAATTTTTAAGTTTCTTAACCCTAGGCTGCTTAAAAAACATATAATGTTTACATGTTAAAATGTCATTCAACATATTTACAGGCGGAAGACATCTATATTATCATATTATTTGTGGGTTTTTTTTGCTTGATTGGGGTATAATGCCAACTCTAGGGTACATGTTATGATGTATATCTCTACTCATATAAAAACACATTATACACTATTCGCTCAATGTAAAACTGCTAAATGTAGATAAAATCTCTTTCAAATTGGTTCTTTGATTCAGGTTTTAACCCAACTTAAGGTTATTTGACTCAAATATGCTGATATGTCAACCTTGGCGGATACAGGAAATGAAGCTGCTGGTATCAAACATAAACAAGACCAAACAAAAATATCCTCCTATGCAACCAAAGCAACTAGCACCTATGTGCAACCAATAATTAAAGTAACACTTTTTCACTATACTTACTTTGTGACGACATCTTAGAACAACACCATAGGCACCTGAAAGTAAACAGAAAATAATTAATTTTAAGAGGTAGATGATTCTGTTTTAACACCAGCAGGTACAAAGATTAACCCTCACATCCAAGGAAACAATAAATTAATAATCCAATATTGTACTTAAGTAGAAAAATCCCCTAGCTTTGCAGGAATCTTGATTTGTGGAAACATGTTAGAAGCTCAACCATTATTTTTTCTAGGCTCTCCATGCTTCCCTCTTGCTATTATTTTTTCTAAATGATTCACTTTCAAATTTGTTATTGTTCATTTCATGATGAAAACATATGCTATAGATGGTATACAGAAACATGTCAATGAACAAATTATGAATTAGTTCACTAAGTTGTATAAATCTGTTTGAACACCTTATATACTGACATTTTAAATAAAAAAATACAACAATGCCAGTCATTGAATAATGTAGGTTACTGGGATACAAGGACAGTGCTTAGATGCAACTACAGTTACACAATATTGATCATGTCTGTCTTGATGTTCATCATTTACTATCGCTTATGCGTTAAATGGATTTGTTAAAACTGCTAGCTGTACATTACATACTTAAAGTTATATACTACAAAAGAGAACAAATTATCATTGATTTCACAGCATATTAGAACATGTGACTACAATTTATAATAATATTCATATATTATGAATAATATTCTTAATGCTGTATGCATGTATATGCTAAAAATAAAGATTTTAATAGACAACAAATTTTTTTACTTACCCTCTCCCACAACCCCTAAAATTTCGTACTTGTTCATCACATATCAGTTTTCAAAGGATTACCAGCCCAAATGTCTAAAAAAAGGGAGAACAAAAAACACTCGTCAATTTTACAGAGTGCAAATATGTGTGCTCAGCTAGGACTCACTCCCTCCAACTGGATTTTGTTTGTTTGATAGGAGTTTAGCATCATACACAAGGGTATTTAGCTTATATGATGATATGCCAGCCTAATGAATGAAGGAAACCAACCTTAACAGCACTGGCAACAAACAAAGACATTACAGGACAAATACAGGACAATAACAGGATGCAACACAGACAACATAAACAGATATGCTTCCTGTTCCCCTTTAGCTCAGAGAGCACCAGGTAAACATGAAGCCCCCTCCAACCACCGGCCCTCTCCAACTGGTAACTCTCGATGTAAAAAAACAACGGCTAATTTCTGATTAGCGAATCATTATGATTAGTTTCTGCCGTAATCCAGTTCTATTATACGTCCATCAGAACAATATATACAAGGGAAAGATTGTTGGCAATTATGCCCTCTCAGTATTTTCTTAACGACTGAATTAGAAAAAATCACAACCTTATGAAATTACTATCACACCTAGGATAGTTTCAAAATGTCAACACAAGTTTAAAATCTCATGCAGCATGGGCGCCCATAATAATAGAAACCCAAAATAATGTCACTGAATAAATATTTACAGAAAAAAATTTAAAATCAGACAAAATGGTTGTTTGTTTGTTTGACTGGGGTTTAACATCCTACTCAAGGGTATTTCACTTATTTGATGACGTGTCAGTCCAATGGGTGAAGGAAACCACCTTCGACACCACTGGCAACAAACAAAGACAAGGCGGGACAAATACAGGACGCAATTCAAACACCACAAACAGATCTGCTTCTTGTTCTCCTTTAGCTCTGACTCTAGAGCACAAGGGCAACATAAAGCTCGGAGCTCCCTCCAACCACCCGCCTGAATGGTTGAAGAGAACCCTGAGTATGGTCTGATAGCGTGCCAGACAACTGGGTAAAGTAACCCCCCTTCAACACGTACATAACAAAGTCAGGACAGGCAAAAGATCCATATCTTGTGTAAATAATGCACACATATTTCCAAGATTTAATTCTACCAGATGTTCAGCTAAAAGTTAGGGTTACGTTTTTGTTTATTTATAAAGGTTATTTCTGCCCTGGGTAACTGACAATCTAGAATTCAAATGTAATTTCTATTACTTATACTTAAGTTGAGACAAACCTCAAAACAGTACAGTTCATTGGTACCCTTTGCCTATATTTAGCTTCGTATGTATACACCCTTTGTTGTTCTGAACGGTTTTAAATTGTCTGGAAGATCAAATTGATAGATAAAAAGACACATGTCACTTTTCAGAATTCCCTTATAGAAAAAGAGCCCCATCACTTTTCCATTTAATGGAAGGGGTATGTTTTACAATTGCTCCAGGAAATAATGTTTTTGTTTAAAAACTGTCCTTACTACATTGTTGGCCTGAATTTTTGTTTGCCTAACCTACATGTAACCTGAACGACAATTTGTGTGGAAAAATAAGGCATGTTGTCCCACAGCCCTGAAAGCACCAGCGAAATATAAATGATTGTTTAAGTGTACTTAAACTGATAGTGTACTTCAATAGTTAAACTTGGGCCGTCTGGCAATAGGTAGGATGTACGGTGATTATGGATGTACCAACCATATGTTAATATGCTGCAAATAGTGCCCCACAGGGCAAGCAGTTTACTCTTATGGCTGTGTTAAGGTGTGACTTGGAGTAACGACTTCAATTGACCAAATGAAATGCTGCCCAATAAAAAAATCCCCATAAGTTAATCATTACTTAAAGTAATGTATCAGTGAACAATCTATAAACTGAAGTCCAGCTGTTAAATGTAAGTTCTGGAACATACTATACAGCCCTTGAAAATCCCAAAAAATAAAAAAGAACTGTTAAATCATTTTTAGTCTTCAATTAAATTTAAGTACAGGCCTCTTACATGGTCTCAAGTTGGAACTATTTTAGTGCTTCAGTAAACATTTGCTCCTTCTGTTTTTGTTGTCAAGTAGACACTTAAACTTAAGCTCTTTTCTTTTAGATATTCTAACTGTCTTCACCTATAACCATTGCAACCCTTTTCTATGTTCTTCACAAACTATATTCTCTGGTCTAAATAAATTATCACTTTGCATTGCATAGAAAGCAATCATCATAGTTACATGTAGTTAGGAAAGTGTATCTGGGATACCAAATAACCCATTTGAGACATTGACACAGGATTTGTTTGTTTGGCAGTTTGATTAGTTAGTTTGTTTGTTTAGAGTTTAACGTCGTACTCAAGAGTATTTCACTTATATGACGGCTGATTGTCCATTTCACACTGTTTTTCATCTACTTACGGTGGAAAACCAAGAGGAAACCTAATTTTCAGCTGAAAAATAATAATTTCAAAGTACCTTAAAATGGCGTCAAAAGCTCAAAATGGTCGGAAGTTTTCACCGTATGGAGGTAAAATAATGATTCGATGAGGTCATAACCTGGTGAATATTGTAAGGTGATGAATACTTGCAAAGTCCATTTAGAAACGACAGTCAGGAAAGTTTCACATGGTTCATCCCGTGTCACTGCAAATAACTTTCTTATATAGGACGCAATATGCTAAAATCAATTTACGTGAGGCCCTAATTATGCACTTGATTTAGTTTCTCTCAACTGGAATACAATGTATTTCGTCATTGTCTTACTCCAAGAGCTAAAGACCCTTCAACAACACAAGTTTAGTTTATCCAAAAGTTTTTGAAGCACCAGAATAACATCCTTCAGTAGAATCTCAAGAGAAAGAATATTCGACGTGATGTTTGATTTCTGATTATTACTTCTGGGCATTGTTATTAAGTATCTTTAACATCCTAACAAAAACATTGTAACATGTCATCTAACCCAAAAAGTGTGGTTTCACACAAATGTGTCATTTGTACAAAATGGGTAAGCTTATGCTTTAGATCCACAATAAGAAACTACGAAACCCTGTCTACATATAATGAAAGTACAACAAAATAACAACAATAAATTAAAACTGGCGTTTTCACAAATTTGGGGATGCAATAATGGTATTTATATGCTTTGTAAGGCGTTTAATTAGTCTTAACTGCATTTGTGTAAAATATTAACACTACACTGTATTATTTGTCATCATTTCAATGCTTAAATTGGCAATTTTCTGTAAATGGGGAATGTCTTTTTTTGCGGTTCATTTGACGGCTTCATCAATTCATCACATCGCGTTTTGAGATGCAGTTTGCTTCCAATGATATAGCGTATCAAAGGAGGATACGTTTATTATGATAGGATAACAAAAATTTATATATAATAGAACAGAAGAAACAATCCAGAAAGCTGAATGTAAGAATCCCAATGGAAGTAAAAAGGATAATTAGTTTCCAGGAATGTTTACCTTCAAAACAATCAAAGCACATGTTTACCTTTAGGCTGTCAGCTGTCAAAATTCTCACATGCGTCTACTCGTCCAGTACAAGTGTTTGCAACAACAACACATATCAACTAAGTGTCATCAACAGTTTTTTTCCAGCGGACGCACTGGTTAGTATCATTATCATTAGGAGATGAATGTCATAGGACTTGAATATCACAGATAGTACAGCTTGCTCTTGGTGAAGTCATTCGGTTATTTCACATCAAGACATCTTAATTTAGCAGTTTGCTCCACCTTTACACAAACTCCGCACCGAACTTACTCAAACCACCGCCATGAATTTCCTTGCCAACTAATACCCATAATTCTCAAGTTGCAAGTTCGCGTGCCGTGACGTCAGCAAAGTGGGCGTGACGCATTCCAGCTCAACCCGAGACCGTCAAACTACGATCTACGGTTTTAGACTCATAACTCATTCCAATCAGTACACATTAAAGAAACGAGGCTAAAGAATTAAACGTCATTCATTTGTAGAATTCTTATACATGGGTTAGTTTTATTTGGCATAAATGGTAGATGACTATAATAACATAACAGTGCAGGTTTAAAAAATATGGAACATGATTTTGAGTTCCTGTCTAACATTCTGGTAATTTGACCTGTATTTACAAAAACAATAGGCCTATTATTTTAGGTAAAATAACTCTGGGGTACCACTGAAAATAATGCTATAACAAAACCCATTATTTACAATATCATGTGAAGTAACAAAGATATTGATTCAGGCCTACTTGTAACAGTCGAAACCCATTTTCATAAACCCTAATACTAGTATTAACACAATTTGTTATAATTGAAGTTTAACATAATATATATGTCTGTATTTTAAATTATCACTCAAGATTTAAACAGAGCATTTCTAAAAAATTGATACTACTATTAAAAATAGTTTGTGTGTTTCTTTTGAATATTTAAACATTAAAATATCAAAAGTTATATGCATAGCTTTTTTTTTGTGCCAGCCCACAAGATTTTCATTTCACAGTAGTTAGATACAAAAATAATTATCCCCATACACAGAGAAAAAGTTACACCTCACTTGCTAACATATTTGTTTAGTATTTATTATAAAACCATGGGATTAAGAATGGAAAATATGGCAAATTATAAACTATCACACAAGTCTCTGAAATAGGTCACACATATGATACATATTTTATTAGAAAAGGGACAGTTCAATGAATTGGATACGAGTATTAAAACTGTGTATATATTTTTAAATATAGAAAATTAAAATATCAAAAGTTATATGCATAGTTTTTATGTGCCAGCTCACAAGAATATTATTTGACAGTAGTTAGATACAAATATAATTAACACCATGTATAAAGATAATGTCACACCTCACCTCTTAACACAATTGTTTGGTATTTATTATGAAATCATGGATTTAATAGAAAATATGGCAATTCAAAAACTATCACACAAGTTTTATCTATTACAAAGTGTGAAACACAGAACAAAGCTTATAAATATTGACACAATCAGAAAGCTAAAATGGTTCATATTATGAAATAAAATATGCAAGTAAATTGAAAGAATTCCTTAGTAACACTGTTAAACATGAAAACAAAAAATAAACAAGTTATTATTTAAAAAAAAAAAATTTACTGATTATTCTAATTTTTAAAATCTACCATCAAATAACCTACTGGTACCAAAATTAATTTTATAACTTATTAAGTAGCCAAATTGATTCATCATAAAATAACCTACCTACACTTTAAAACGACAGGTTGTCAGTTTACAGAAAAATATCTGAAAAAAATCACCCATGTTAAAAATCTTGGACTGGCCTTCCTTGTTCCATCTTTACTATCCAAGAGTTTTATTCGAAGCTTTTCCACATTACAAACCTTGACAAAACGCGGGCATATAACCAGACTACTGACGTATATGGGAACTTCTATGCACCCAATCAGATGTTTTATTAGTAGAAAACTTTTGCCAGTGAAAATGGTGGCTACGGTCATTAACACAGGCATCCATAGCATACTGTCAAGCACCTGTGGTTACACTGAACTCCAGGCATGTGTGTTTTGTGATGCCATATTGTTTTTATGAAAGTTGTAGCTGAATAAATGATTGGTCAGATACATATAAAAAAAGGGAGAGGGCCCCAAGCTCTTGTCATCCTATCCCTCAGGGGGCACAGTTGTAATTATGGCTGTCTGCCTTGATCTGTCAAGGGTTGTAATGTAGAGAAGCTCGGAATAAAACTCTTGGCTAGCAAAGATGCTCTTGCCGGTAAGCAGCAACATTTATTTCAGAAAGGGACACACTCATACCTTGGAACTCCTGTGTTGGCTTCGTGTCTCCATTGAGCTCAGTGAGTTTCCAACTCACTGCCCATTACAAATGCCTGAAAAACTTTGTAGACAAATCTTAATCACAAATATTTGATACATGTAAAACCAACTGTAGAAAAATTGTTTTTTTTTATTAAAATCATGCTGAATAGATAATATCACAGATAAGTACAGGATTATGGATTATTTGCATTTGGCACCATTTTAAATGTTATTTAATTATTATTTTTTTTATTATTTCGGAGTTGAATAAAAGATGACCTTGTCAATGGAAATAAGAAAAACTGAATACATGTATAGAACAATCTGTCCCTTATGCGCACTATAACAAAAACACTTGCAATAAAAATTAAATCTACAATTAGAAGAAATGATTAAAAAATTTGTAAAAAAACTTTTATTCACTGGATACTACAATGTAGTATATTTTAAACTGGTCAGTCAATAATAATACTCCGGAAACGTTTCTTAACGTATGAAATTAATTCTATAAAATTTATTTATTGACTTAGAAGGCCAAATTAGCACCTTTCTAGAAGAGTAACCTCCAGAATGAATAAGCCTCATAAAAGTAACTGATTTTCCCCACTTGAGTTAGATTTTTTGGAGGCTCCATAAATTACTTGAATTTCATTTATATAATAGAGTTTTGTTTGTTTGTTTGATTGGAATTTAAAGTCGTGATAGAGTTGCACTTTGAAGAATTAACCGTCACACAATGCAACCATGATGTAAGGTGCTACATAAGTTGTTTGCTCAGAGTTCAACACTATTCTTAACATAACATAAGGTTATCACACTCATACAACTGTGTGCAAGCCCAGTGGGTGACAGAAACCACCCTCTACACCACTTAGGACAACAAGTAGGGCAATCACAGAACACCATGCAAAGACAGACAAACAGATCTACTTCATGCTGTGGGAGAACCAAGAGAAAAAGAAACTCCTTCCCACACTTCAACCATTGACATTAAGCGGTCTGTGGAAAATCACAAATAATTATCCTAAGCTGACCTGATAAGTAAACCTCCTACTGGCAAGAGAGATATTCAAAGTTTTATAAAAAAAAATAACTGTAAATTGTACATTGATGGGAACTTCAAAATGTTTTGTGTTCAATCTAAGGATATAAATTCAGAGTCCTCAAAAGTTGTGGCAGCAGTCAAGCAACTAACAAGCATTGACATGTTCTACTGGTCTTACCAATGACAATTTACCCCGGTTTTACCGATGAACTTAAATACACTTACATACATCTGGGTTAGCAGCTTCCATGCACAAACTATCTGTATTACTAGTCTGTGTTTCAACCATATTCAATCCCTAGAAGTTGTCCCAATCCTGTATCATTCTTCATACTACAGACTGTTCTCAACATTTGTAACAGTAAGTTAATTATTATTATTATATTACATTTGAAGTTAAAACACACCATGGTTTTAAAAAAAACGGTTTGTTAGGTTTTTTATGATAAGATAAGCAAATTGAAGCCTAAAAAGCCTGGAACAACTTTCACAAAATGTCGTACGAAAAAATAAAATATTGTACGCTATAGTTTAACATGACGTAATTTTAATGTACAGTATTTATTTGCCATACAACATTTTGTGAAGTGGCCCTTGATCTGGCTCTCTCAGATGATCCCTTAACTGGTGAACTGGTGACCTCAAAACAACGTGTGAAAGTTTTGTATTAAAACCTAAAGATGTATTCAAGCCCAATACAAACACAAATTAGGTTGAATATTTTTGATTCAATATTAAACATAATTGCCCTTTAAATTGTAAGCATTTGTTTAATTTTGCAAATATAACATTTTATTCAATCAAACGTGGATTTGAGCATTTGACATGACATGTGGCACCCTTTTACACTTTGACATGTACTAACTTGTATGCAAAGTGACAACTGTAATTTTATGTCAAGACAATAACTCTACCAAATGTTATAACTTGGTATGGCATACATATATCAGCCACTCAACCTCATTTACTTGTTAGTAGGTAGACAAGTATGCTATAAAAACAAAACAAAACAAACAGTGGGGGATACCCAAATATGTTTAGATTAGTTGATGAATGCGGACAGAGTTGTGTCCCTTGAAAACATACAGGCTGTAACCCCAGTACATACATCACAGTTTTGACTTCCAAAAACAGGTATACATGTACTTCAACCATTATTACAATAAATTTTAACATTCTCCAAATTGATTTTTAAAATCCCATAAAAAAAAAAATCATGTGAAAAATACATATTATTAGAGCGTTTATTTAATAGCACTTATATTATTTTATTGTACTTGAAATAAGGGATTTAATTTTAATGGTATTTTGCATCATGTTATGAGCTATTTTACTTGACAGTAGGGTCCTGTAATAAGTGATGTACCAGTTTAAACAATCTTGAGTAGTACCTTAATTGGGCATCTACCAATTACATGTGATGTAGGTGTAACATAAATCATTTCACACTCAGTAACTGTATGTGACAAAAGGTATGGAATTAAATAAAGGTAGGTGACGAACAATGAGATGATGTTGTAGTCTGACACCTGCAATACTCAGGCATCCTGTGGGATCAAGTCATTGGTAAAATATGAATGAGCTCCATCTATATTTTACTAACACTGTGGTTTAGTTGATATGTATTGCAGAGGGAACCAGTAAATGTTTAATGAAACTTAGTTTATATGTAGATTAAAAATTGTGAATGTCACAATCAATATCATTAGGAATGAATATTTATAGAATTGAAAATGATGCACAAATAATATACTATATACACAAGAAGCTAAAATACATCCAAGAGACTTTCTTTTGAAAACCTACATTTCTGTAAAACAATGACTATTAACCTCATCCATCATGGAGACCCACAAAATTGACGCTTAAGTATCTCATGTTGGGGGGGGGGGGGGGGGGTTGTTTTTGGATAATTATTTGTTTTTTTCCAACATGATGTTTATCAACATTGTCTATTCACACAAAAATTATTAGCAAATTGTTTAACTTTAACGAAATTTTAAAAGCCATAATTTATTGTATTTCTATAAATTTTCAAAGATAAATGATTCTTTCCCCCAAATTTGATATGAATTCCACACAATTAAATGAACCTTATTTTAACCAATGGGCACAATTCTGTCCCAAGTATTACCCGATATTATTAAATCTTCACACCTTCATACTAATAATAATAGATAGAAAACTTCCTGTTAACTGTTTTTGTAAATCAGATACAACTCAAAGTCATTTTGCTTTTTTGTCCAACTCATTTCATTCACAGCTTTATGAAAGATGTATTTATATATCACAAATTAGATCAAAATTCCAGGACAATTGCGAATGGTTGCAGATTAAACACCAAAACTGTCACCTGATGGACAAAGGTGTTTTTTTTTTAATATAGAGACTAGATTTCAAATACAATATTTCCAACGATGTTATTTGCAAGAAGCCCACAATATGACTGGTTTTTCTTGAATATCTATATCAATTTCACATTGATACTTGTGAGTATAATTCATCTGTAGACAAAAGACCACTCCCTTATCAAAAAACTCCTCCTTAAGTCACAATTCCACATTCAATCCGTTCGGCAAAATTATTGATGACCGGCAAAGGTCGCCAGTGTAACATTTCTTCAAATTAAATGCTCCAGTGACAGCGACTTCAAGGTAAATCCACTGAATCTTGACCTCTATTCTCCAGCTGACACCTTTTTCACTGATGTATATCATCAGGAATGGGATGGATATATGCTAATACTATACGGGGAGTGTAAGCAAAGGGGAGTTAACTCGTGTAGTCCCCATTATCACTGAGAGTTAGTAACTTGGTCTCCAGTTGGATAAAAGATGGCCTTCCATCTGCATCCTGAGAAATAGAAAGCAAAACAGTGATTAAATGTTTTGAAAGAATTAGTGCATGTAACACACATTTAATTTGTTTGTTTGTTTGTTTGATTGGTGTTTAACGTCATACTCAAGGGTATTTCACTTATATGAATACGCACACATTTAATCGTATTCATTATAATGTATACACGGATATACAAATAAATATGATTGGGGCAACATGAGACGGGCAAAAAAAAGACGATCTTTAACAGAAATTATCACAAATACTCTCAACCATGGTTTGTCAACCATATTTCTGTGATACTATATAACAGTTGTGACCCCTTTCTTAATAGCCCTATAGATGATGCTTGCAAAATAGGTTATGTATTGATTGGTATCTTTCATTTTTTCCCATTCCCAACACTAAATTAAAAAATGATAAGTTTGTACAATTTTTGATTGAAGTGTAAGACACATATTTTCTAGTCTCATGACTGTGCATCTCCCTCACAGTCACATATTAATTTTCTATCAACAGTTTTGATAACGTAACCTGAAAAAATGTGCTTCAGTATGTTCTGGTTTGAGAAGAGATACACTTATCATCAAATGCTGCTTTGAGCAGTAGCTAAAAAAATTCCTTAACCGCGAACAAATTCGAACAATTGTACAAAATGTTTTCTGAAGGGAGTTCAAAATTACATTGATCTTTCTTGTAGTTGTAACTCGACAGTAAAATGTTTGATAAGTTTTGAAACGACATACCTTATGCCAGCATTCTAACATAACTCTGTAAACAGTATCTGGGCAGGCTCTAGGTCGTCGTAACTTCTTCCCTCTATTCACGACATATTCTACCACTTCAGCATTGGGCATATTATCATAGGGCATGTCTGCTCCACTGAACACCTCCCACATCAAAACACCTGTAAACACCACACAAACTCATCATTTTGTGTCTTTTATAAACTGAAGATTAACAGTTGCTGAGTGGTCTAGGTGGCCGGCATTTACTGCTGGCGATTCGGTACCTTAATCATAGGGTTGCAGCTTCTGAATTTTCTGAACTAGAATCAGTTTAAACTAAGAAAGTATCTATCCCAAAATAACAAAAATACTATCCTACAAACTGTCATATTGAGATATCATTTAGCTGTACAGGGAGAAAATGTTTATTCGTTTGGTTAGAGTTGCATGGGTGAAGGGAATCAACATCATTTAAACAAACGATGGCAAAATGACATGAAACAAAACAGACAAATCGTTATAGTAATACAAATGTGATTGCAACACACCACATTAAATCACCCAGGTGTTGACTCTTAGCTCTGAGAGCTGCACGGCACACAAACACATATATAAGAACAATGGCAGATCTTTTACTTAATTGGTGATTTGAGTAACACACACTACTTAAGGGTATTTCACTTATGTATAGACATTGCATTGCAAGTGTTAGGCTGAAAGTGGAGAAGAAACCTTGTACATGTAAGAGCTTATCAGCAAACTTCCCAGAAAAACTTCTAGTTTGAAAGGTGCCATTGAACTTGTGGGTAATACATTGCTCTTGCTAGCAGTAGCACTTGATTTTTGTTGGCTTTTGTGCTCTACTGCTTATTGACAGATTTATGAAAAATTAAAAAATTATTCTAAACCATCTATTTTTTGGAAGATTTATAATATTGTTTGTTGGTTTGATTGAAGAATAATGCTGTACTGAAGGTTAATTCACTCATATTACAGCTTACCAATCCAATGGGTGAAGGAAACTACCCTCAAAGTAAAGGGCAACAAAGAATGACAAGACAGGACAATCTAAATCACAGGATAAAAGACAGAGACATCACAAATCAGCTCCATGTGTCCCCTTATCTCTGAGAGACCAGGGTAACATATCAGAAAACACATATATCAGAAATCTCTACGTTTATCATAATCATAGCCAACCTACCAAATGCCCATACATCTGACTTGCTGCTAAACTTGGTGTAACTAAGTACCTCGGGGGGAGCCCACTTCACAGGGAATTTTGTTCCGTTAGAACTTACATATTCATCGTCTAACACAAATCTGGAATTCAACAAAACTACAGAATTAAACTTCTGTTAGAATTCTTTAATGAAGAAATATATATATATATATTTTTTTATTTATTTATTTTTTATGTCATTACAAACCAGTCTAGGGTTATTTCCCCTATATTGTTATTTGATGGTGTTGGTCTCTATTGGATAAGTGGAAAGAGATGAAAAGAAGAGTGGAATCAAAGATTTCCTAATCAACTAGCAGATAAAAATCATCATCCTGTTTATTTTAAACTAGTCTTGTGCTTAACCTCTAATTGAAAATCTTGTTAATAATTTCATAGTTTTTACAGAATGATTTTGAAGGTGACTATCTTGTATTTCACTTTATAGTGAATTTCAACCCTACAGACTAAAAATACTTATATTCCACTAACACATGACAAAAAATTAAAATGAAAGGTGATGGGGGAGGGGATTCTTACCTTGCTAATCCAAAATCAGCAACTTTAATAACTCCCTCGTGGCCAACCAGACAGTTCCTGGCAGCCAGATCTCTGTGGATGACATTCTTCCTCTCCAGGTAAGACATTCCTTTACATACATGAATACACATCTCTAACAGGCGACCAGGTTTACTTAATAGATTCCGGTGACGCTTTAAGTAGGAATGTAATGAACCTAGATCAATATAAATAAAACCATTATTTATTCAACTTTCAATGTTTTATTCTGTTCATATCCTCACATTCCTATTGCCCACATTGTACGAGTCATATTGGCAAACCATATTGTCAATAGAGTTGAATGAGTAGAAACTTTGTGAATATTTATCTTCAAATCTGCTTACAATGTTATGTGATCGCAATACATCCTGAAATCAACCACTCACCATGTGGCATATATTCTGTGATAATCATAAGTGGTTTTCTCCGTGTGCTGACTCCATAAAGCTGGACCAGGTTTGGGTGCTGGAGTAATCTGTCAAACAAACAATTACACTGATCAATGTCTTAATCCACAGTTTAGATCAACCGACTGATTGATTGATTGATTTGCGTTTAGAAGAAAAACTTTTGAGTTTTGGAGAACACCCATGATTTTGTTAATCAGAAATTGATGTTAATCCGAAATTATGAATATCTTCCATCAAACATTAATTTTTTAATTTTATCTGACACTTACGATAATTTTCTGTTCACCAGAGATTTATAAACTTAATGTATTGGCCAGAAATGTGGGATTATCTTTTGTTGACCAGAGATTTATAAACCTAATTTGTTTTCCAGCAATGTGAGATTATCTTCTGTTGACCAAGAGATTTATAAACCTAACTTATTGACCAGAAATGTGAGATTATCTTTTGTTGACCAGAGATTTATAATCCTTTTTTGTTCGCCAGAAATGTGAGATTATCTATTGTTGACCAGAGATTTATAAACCTAATTTGTTGGCCAGAAATGCGAGATTATCTTTTGTTGACCAGATATTTATAAACTTAATGTATTGACCATAAATGTGAGATTATATTTTGTTGACCAAAGATTTGCAAACATCTTTCTGTGATGGGACATTTGGGATCAACCCTTGTTGACCTCATTTTTGTTAACCTCTTTGGTTGACCACAAATTTGAAATCATTTTGTGTTGACCACAAACTTTTGAACCTACATTGTTTGTCAGAAATTTGTGAATAACTCTTGTTGACCAGAAAAAACGTATAAAGCCTCCTGTGTTCATTTCAAAGATTATCAACTATTCTACTGGATAAATATGACCCAGATTTACTTACTTCATAGTTTTAGCTTCATCAATAAAATTTTCTTCCGACATTGTCCCTTCTCTCATCAGCTTGACTGCCACTTCAAAGCATCGTTTCCATACAGCTCTGTGAACGCTCTGATCAGTTAAAACAATAAAGATACATTCTGTTAAACGTTACGTGGAAAACAAAAGTCTATGCTACACTAATAGAATTTTGTTTCGAACTGAAAGTCCTAAATTGTATGGATTTATTCAATATATTTCAAACCAGAGAGCTACTTGTATGTAAGCCATAAACAATGATGTTGGTGTTGTAAAATACTATTGTTTGTTTTTAAGTTCTTAATATATTATAAAAGCAAAAGATATCATTTTGTGAATGAATATCATTCTCTACTCTTTGGCTATAGAATATTTCTCCTAGTATGTTGTCCTTTACAATGTCTGCTTCTGGGCATTAAAGCTACTGCTCATTGGTTAGGTGTAACATGTTGTGGACAAATAGCCAATGGGATGAAAGTTTACAATGACTACTTGACGAGCCACTCACAGCCATTCAGAGCAGCTTTTGGTAGCCAAAGAGTTAATGTTATTGTGACTTACACCAAAATGGCCAGATCCCAATAGATCTTTGATTTCTAGCTCTGATGGGTCAACCTCCCATTTGTCTGAAGAAGAAAACAAACATCATAAATAAATTATAAAAAGAATAAATCTGCCAAATTATAAAAAAAAACTGCAAGGAGAAGTGTTAATTGTAAACAATATTTGCTTATTATACTATTCTAACTTTTTTAAAAGCCAAAGAAAACACACTCCAAATGAATAGAACAAAGTGTTTCAAATCTCAGGAGTAAAGTTTAACCTAATAGATTTCAGCTGGACATGGAGCTGAAGAGAATGACTATATGTGTATTCAGAAATAATCAGTGTTACAAGAAATCATAGAGAGAAACCATAAGACATGGCCACATAGCGCTTGTTTGGTTAAGATTTTACATCAACTCAAATTCAAGGTCAACACACTCATATGGGGGTTGAGTGAAACGTTACCGTAAAAAAAAAATGACAGGGCAAAAAACAAGGACAGGGAGGAAAACATGGATGCTGGTGTAACAAATTTACAGTGCACTACACCACAACAAGTTGGATTCATGTTGCCCCTCGCGTCAGGGTGGACCTGGACACAGAACACTCCCATAAACCCCATTCAAACTAATATCTGAGATAAATAAAAATGGTCCTACATAGTCAGTAATTCAGGAATGGCATTAAAACAATTTGTTATGAACCAAAACCCACACAAATTATTCACCATTTGTGAGCATTTAAAATATTTTAAAAGTATTTCATCCAGAGTTAGATGGTCAACAGATGATTTTTCTTTTACCAATCCAAGTATTAAAGAAAACTTTTAATTATGTCGTAAAGTTCTCTGCAAGTAGGCTTTACAATAATTATAAGAAACAGAAGGATAAAATCACTTGCGCACAATGAAAGTTAAATCAAATTATCTTTAAAAGGGAGGGTCAGCGATTTTCAACAAGGTTTCCCTCATCTGATTTAACAGATACATAAAGCTATCTCAACTTCCCAATAATTAAGAGCAATTACTTTTAAATATATTGTTTGTTTGTTTGATTGGTGTTTAACGTCATACTCAAGGGTATTTCACTTATATGACGACGGACAAAAATACAG
>JARFOD010039704.1:0-10295 GCA_031763545.1 Mopalia muscosa | reverse complement strand
TGTAGTAATCCTTTACTACATGGTAACGCACAAACGTTCCTTATTATGTACTAATAAATAATAACTCAGCTGCTCTTCCTATACTACTTATATCAGTGCTTAAAACTATTACCACCTCTACCTGTTCGGGATGGCACAAACTTAATAGTATCCTGGTTAAGACAATCACCTTAGTTAATACACTACCATAGCTTAGATTCGTAGCTCTATTATCTCGTACCCCATGAGTATCCCATAAAACCTGCGCAGATATGTAATGATTTTTCGGTCTGAATTTGACCAAACAAGTTAACCACTTTACTCAGCAAGTCGAGGATCTATTGATGTTGAGCAATCTGTCTAAATAACACTTCCTGTTAATTTAAGCTCAATGCACATTGTGGAGACAGATATCTTAAGTCAAAGTCTGGCATCGACAAGATTTCTGCCTGAAAGTTAACAGGGTGAAACAACTATTGGATAATAGTGATGCTAACTGGAAAACCATAGCCTTATTTTATGTCGGAAAATTTGAGTCCAATTATTTGTAATTTATAATGAATTTGAATAAAAACCAGATCAAGCGTATATGTAAAATATATGATATACCAGAGATTTATAAAGAAATTTTGATACCCTGGGTCAGATGTGGAGGTGAGTACAAACAGTTTCCCAAAACAGTGAAGAAGTTAAGAAACAATTTATATGGGAAACATTATTTTCCTTCAAAATTTGGTCAATAGTGGAATACTTTATATTAGCGATCTATTAGACAGCGAAAGACAGTTGTCTGAAAAGTACATTATTAATAAAATAAAAAAACACAAAACAAATTGGATAAACGAATTTCTTAAAATTAAAAGTTCCAATCTACTTAATTCAGTGGTTTGAAATTTTGAAAAATGCAAGAGTAGCAGAGCGCTTCCACTTTGTAATGAATATGTAACCTTATTTTTATAAACACGCTAATCATTCTTTCCAATTTAAAAATACATCTGTTATATAAGATTTTAAGAGATGATGTTTTCAAAGCTCTTTTGTGAGAACTTATATGGTCGTAATACTTTGCAATGCAAAAAATTCTTTGGCATGGAAAAATGTATACAAATGTATGCTAATTTATATTAAAGAAAGTAAACTAAAAGATGTCAAGTTTAAACAGTTTAATAAGATACTAATTTGTAGAGCAAACTTGTATTAGTGGCACATCTTTGATAGCCCTCTGTGTAAACTTTGCAATGTTACAGACAACTACCAACACTTCTTTTTAGATTGTAACCTTCTAAAGCCATTGTGGAAATGTGCGAGAAACGTGATGATGTCAAACTGGAACGTTGAAAACATTTCCTTGAAACATATTGTAATAGGTTAGAAATAGGTAATAAATTAGAGTTAGAAACATATTATGATCTTAACTATTTCCTTACTGTACTGCGTTATAGTATTTACAAAGGTTTTATTCTAAGCGAAAATCGAGCAAAACATGTTGAATATAACGTGCTGTTCAAGACAGAGTTAGGTCTAGAATGAATAATTGTTCCAAAAACACAACAGTTATGACTATGTGAATATAAATGTTTAATTAAGTTAAAGGATTAGATACCTTGAAATGATGAATAAACTTTTATCAAAGAAAAATAAGTGAATTACCCCATTTGTGAACTGTCAAAGGTAGGCCTACTATAAACAGTCGACTATATTGGTCTTGTGACGTAGACACCTATTTTAAAAAGAAAGATATTTGATTGCCAATATTTGTGGAGCTCTTCTCTTAAGTGATTAAAGTAGCAAGACATGACAGCGTGGATCGATGAATTTGACTAGTTTAAGCATTTCCCAATGTTTAAGATCCAATTATAAAATAAATATAGCTCGATCAGAAAAGTAGAGAGCTTAAGTCAACACAAGAAATGATCCCCATTTTATCTATATACATTTTATTGCAGAAAGCAACATCGCTTTATTGGGACACACAATTTCTTAGATGCACCTGCACTAGAATGCAAACAATCACCCGAAGGCGCACGTACAAGCATTGGAGGATGCAGTCATTAGATTGTTTGTTTATTTCATTGGTGTTTGACGTCGCACTCAAGGGTATTTCACTTATATGAAGACGGATTGTCCACCTCACACTGTACACAGCCTTAATACGGTGGAAAACCGGGAAGAAACCTCGTAAAAACCATCCACGCGATTGCCGGAGCCACAACATGTGACTCGCTCATATACCTGATGGTCAACTGGCGGACTCGATCCCATGAACAATAAATCGAAGCAGGTTATGTTTAGGAATCGCACTGGCTACCACTGAGCCACGGCCGCGGGCTCACAGTCATTAGAAGAGAGTGTTTAGTAGAGATATCAAAGTAGGCATATAATTAACATTCGACCGATGAGTAATGGATGTATAGAATGAGTATAGAACCTACTTATAACCATATCGTAGTGTCATCTTCAAATACCATACAGCTTTTCAATGCTGACAGCATCTTTGGGACACAGCCGAGCCATAACGTTCTTCCCATGAAGTCCCTTGGCGGGCCTCTATTCTTACCTACAGTTACGGAAAAACCAGACAGCTTAAAATTGTGTAATGTGGTCAACATAAAATGGAACAAATTTTTGATTAAAGAATCACTCCGTTGGTAGTATATTTGTTTAAATTTAATTGTTATGAAGGTGTATGCCATCATATGATAGTACGCCTTTCGGCCTATTTAACCACGAACGCAATTTACTGTCACAACCTGTGTTTATCAGCAAATATAGAAACGAAAAGCTTGCTATGATCATTTTGCCAACAATCATGTAGTATAAGTACTGCTAGCTTTGTATTACTCCGCCAATACACTCCACTGCCTTCCGTAAGTACCAGTATATAGCAGTGGAGTGAATTGGCAGAGTTCAAAGCTAAGGTACTGCCATCGAAAGCTAAGGGATGTAACTCTATCGTTACTTACATGTAAATAAGTACAAAGTAGTCTCCCTTAGATTGACCAATGATACCGTCAAACTAGGGCAATAAACAACGATAGCCCCATTGCAAATTTGGATATCCCGCGTCCATCAATGTGTTCAAGAAATAGAAATGGTCAGCCAAAACTGCGGGCTCTGGATACATAAAAACGTCATATTTAACAGAACGACAAATTACAAACAGGATAACTGAACCATAGCCGTCGAGTAAGATAATATTACTGGGTCTCAAAACAAAATACGAATTCATTTTATATTCCGACAATTGGCAACTTAACTATATATTACGAATGACGGATCTGACCTTCCAAATTCCAGCCTTCAAGAAAGCTGAGCGCTTCAAACTTCCGTAAATGTTGCTTCCGAGTTTACACTAAACTATAAAATGAAATGAACAAACAAGCTAGGAAACACCATATAAATGGACTGACAATTATAATTCCATTGAAGAATTGTTTAGTGATGCAAGTAAATTTCGGAAATTTGACCCAGCTAAGAACTACCAAAACATACCTATGCACACTGTTAAAACAAGAAGAAAAGAATTCAACATTATGCGACCGATCTCAAATAAACCAGCAAGAGCGCATAGACTCACTAAAATACATACAGATTCCCAGACAACTCCTCGACTCCGACCTATCATCGACACAACTGGAACAGCATACTATAGTGTTGGGAAATTTCTATCTACCGTTCTTCATCCCCTGACACAAAATGAATAAACCCTCCAGGGTTCATTCGAGGCTGTTGCAAGAATAAAGTCAATTCCACAACAACTATTTGGCCAAGGTTATAGATCTGTATCATTCGACGTACGATCACTTTTAACCAATGTACCACTAAGCAAAACGACTAATAATATCTTCGATACAATATATAAAGACACTGACAACTCATTTAAAAAACATACTCTTAAGAAGTTAATCAGAGACACCTGTATGAAAACCCCATTTTCCGCAATGAACTTTACCAGCAAACAGATGGAGTAGCCACGGGATCTTCACTTAGACTGTTTTAGCCAATATGATCCTTACTGAACTATAGAAATGAGTTGTGGACAAATTATTTAAAAGATGGACTTATACTAGTTTATGTCAGATATGTAGATGGCACTTTAATTTTAGCTTAACCTAAAAACTTGAACACTATCCAGAATAGACTAAACTCGTTCCATCCATCTCTGTTTTTCACTAGAGAGGAATTCACTGATAATAACAATGTATATTTTCTTGATATTTCCATATAGTATCTGGTACAACAATCTTCAGATAGAAAACTCACACAGGCCAATATGTTCATTTATGAGCCTTGACAGGTAGGAATCATGGAGTAGAAAAGCTGCCTGGATAAGATCCCTTATAACCAGGGTGTACAGAATATGTTCAAATGGATCTAAATTTAATAATCAACTATAGCCAAAATCTTGATTCTCCCGGATGGAATGGTTTTAATTAAAAAACTCTGGGAAATTTCTACCCAGATTTGGGCCTGCCAATAAACAACCTGATGATAAACCACCCAAAATGTGGTTAAACTTTCCGTAGATAGGAAAACAGGGATAAATTTTAGCTAAGAAATGTACATCTTAGCTACATAAATTATCCAATGGGAAAAAACTAAATAGTTTCTTTATTAATACAAAGGACCAGACCCCTATTCAGTATAAAAGCTCTGTTATGTATAGATTTTAATGTCCAGGGTGTTCATTAACATATATCGGCGAAACAGACAGATGTCTAACAACTAAAATAGCTCAACACAGCAGTGGTAAAAGTCATATAGTGAAGTTTTCAATCACATCTCAAACTGTAGCAATTACTTCATTCACATTAAAGGTCTGTTATCCTTACCAGACAACCGTAACAACACAGACACCCCTATTGTTTATGATATTGTTATTGCTAACATCAGCATAATAGATTAATCCACTAATTGGTTCGAATTGTTATTGGAAGAAGCCCTCGCGATTAGGAGACGGAGACCTTGTTTAAACCATGGCCTCAAAGCCACAAACGAGTTGGCTTTGCTTAATTGATATGTTTCACGTAATCATCACCTCTACATATTATCAGTGTTATAGCGTTATGATCTTTGTATTGGTGTTTTAATACTAGTCACTGTTACTATATAATGTGGGTTGTTGACTATTTTATGTGTATTATACAATATAAGTTAGTGTACTTAGTTTTGGATTTCAAGAAGAGGAATCGCAAGTGGTAGGCTACGGTATACGGCACCATGTGCATACCCATGAATATATATGTATATGCCATATCTTTGCTACAATTGTCCCAGGTAACTACTCCGCTGACAATGGCTCCCCACTGAAATTTATTTGCTCTGCTGAGACTGGCTCCCCTCTGAAATTTGTTTGCTCCGCTGACACTGGCTCCACAATGACATTTCTGTGCTCCGCTGACACTGACTCGCCAAGGAAATTTGTTTGCTCCGCTGACATTGGCTCCCACTGAAATTTGTTTGCTCCGCTGACAATGGCTCCCAAATGACATTTATTTGATCTACTGACACTGGCTCCCCAATGATATTTGTGTGCTCCGCTGATACTGACTCCCCGGGGAAATGTGTTTGCTCCGCCGACAACAGCGCCACAATGACATTTATTTGCTTTGCACACACTGGCTCCCCAATGACATTTATTTGCTCTGCTGAAACTGGCTCCCCAATTATATTCATTTGCTCCGCTGACAACGGCTCCCCAATGTCATTTATTTACGGTTCTGGATTCTGTATGTCGGATGTTTTAAATATTTTCCTACAAATCAATATTTTGAGTTTTTAAATTTGACCTTCAGTGATAAGACAGGATACACAGCACCATGTGCATGTCCATGAATATATATGCCATACCTTGGCTAAATTGCCCCTGGTAATTACTCTGCTGACAATGGCTCCCCAATGGCATTTGTGTGCTCCTCTGACACTGACTCCCCCAAGGAAATTCGTTTGCTCCGCTGACAACGGATCCCCAATGACATTTATTGCTCTGCTGACACTGGCTCCCCAATGACATTTATTTGCTCTGCTGACACTGGCTCCCCAATGATATTCATTTGCTCCGCTAACAACGGCTCCCCAATGCCAATTATTTGCTCCGGTGAAAGTATCTACGATAAGAATTGATCAGGTGGTAATTGTTCAGCAGTACTGCTTGGCTCCTGGAACAATTCCTCCTAATCATTTACTTAGATTTGGCACAACTGAGCGTGTAGAAATTTTGAGAAGAAAACTGACAATTAAATTTGGGACTGTATCAAATAGCAAACATCTGGAAGGAGTCGTCAATTTTACGACAATATGACTGCAGCTTAAGTTAATTAGGCTTAACGTCTCTTTTACTCCATCACAAATTTGAATCATTTCATTATGGAAATACATATTGTCAGTACAAATAATTTAAGTGTTTTGAAAATGTGTCATACAGTAAGCTGTGAAATAAGTGTATAAATATAAATTTCCACAAATTATAAACCGGTAGTATTTCTATTCACTCCGGGTTCAATTATTTAGTTAAAAGTTTCACAGTATAATGATAAAGCGTGTCGGTCAAAGACAATTTGACGAGGCCAATGTAGTTCTCAGGCGACGCAACAGGAATTAAAATCCGTTTCTTAGTAAGGGTATTTCACTTATATAAGACCATGGATTGTCCATTTCACATCGTTCCATGCTTAACTAGTTTAGAAAACCGGAAGGAAACCTCGTAAAACACCACGATTTCCTATCACACAGTGTGTGGGTCACTTTTATATCTGATGGTCGATAAACGGTCTGCGTGAGCGGTACATCGAAGACGGATTACTAGACCGACACTGTGACCACTGACGCCAAGTTAAAGGCGTTATAACCTCGTAGCCTACTGGCCACAGAGAAATTTTACATAATCAGCTGATAACAATATTACATTCTGTAAACGTTCTCTAATCTATAATGAAGGCGAGCCGGTGATGGTTTGAAACCAATGACGATACTATTGACCGGCGAACCGAAACTCTACTTAGTTAGTCTTATGTTCGACGTGAGGTAATTACTCTTCTGCGATATTCTGATTCTGATTTTGACAGTTGTTCTCCTCCCAACAAATATAAAAATCATAAAATATCAAAACAAGGTGACTAAATCAGCCTAATCGACCATTATAGCCTTGTTAAAAATACGGAAATACGGTGTAAGTGTCCGTTGCTAAACCCAGCATTTTCCTCGCTTCCAACCGGACTGTAGACATGAAATTTTAACAGAAGGGCCTGTAACTTCAACTTACTGAGACATGTTTACCTAATAAAAAGAAACATAATTTATTTGATTGGCATATTAAATCCGTATTTAGCCGGTGAGTCTACTTTATGAAGATTTAAACCCTATATCCGAAGTAGGTTTAATACACAATATATGACGTTGAACCTCTGAAGCTACAGACCGATACTGATCATTAGAAGCTGCGCATTGCGTTTTATATGTTGATCGAAGTAAGTGTCCCTTGTGTGACAGCTGTCCCATTAGCCGTATGTGAGACGAAATCCCTGCTGTGCCACGGAAGAGTCACATGAGTTGCATAGTCACATGATCGCCGATCGTGACTAGCACGTGAAACTGATGAAAGTAGTTCTAGATGTAGTGAACGTATCTTAGACTCGATATATCGACGTAGGTAGTAGAATAGATTCTTATTCTATTCAAACTTTGAGTCAGGGTCTGATTTTTTAAAAATAAATATTATTAAATATCATATGACGGTGGCTATGTGACACAGAGGACAGACCAATGTTGCTTAGCCTAGCACAATATAAGCCTTAAAGGGCATCTTGCCTTCCACATTTTCTTGTGGTCATTTTATATGTCAGGTATCTTACATATAAAATGGCCACAAGAAAAACAGGAAGGCAAGATGCCATTTAAGGCGAGCACAACATATCTATAGTTGTAACCAAACCTAAGGGTTAGACCCGTGTAGTGTTGTACTCATATCCCAGCCCCTTCAATCATTGCAATTTTCTTGAGGAAAATTTAAATGGTATTTTAGCGCTTTTAAACAATTAAGGTAGGAAAGGAACAGAGGCTTGGTACAATCTCCCATGACGTCTACACTTAATTGATGATCCTGCCAGTAGATCGAGTTCGAATCCCGTTTGAGGATTTTCTTTCTATTCAATGAAAAAGTTCACTTTTTGTTGTTACAGTTTTTATCCCTTTCTTTTTATGTCAAAGAACCGTTTGTGTTGTAATGGTTTCATATAGAACCATCCTGGTTTTATATAGAACCAACCTGGTTTGACATAGAACCATCCTGGTTTTATATAAAACCAACCTGGTTTTATATAGAATCATCCTGGTTTTATATAGAACCAGCCTGGTTTTATATAGAACCAACCTGGTTTTATATAGAATCATCCTGGTTGTATATAGAACCATCCTGGTTTCATATAGAACCATTCTGGTTTTATATAGAACCATCCTGGTTTCATAAAGAAACATCCTGCTTTTATATAGAACCATTCTGGTTTTATATAGAACCATCCTGGTTTTATATAGAATCATCCTGGTTTTATATAGAACCATCCTGGTTTTATATAGAACCAACCTGGTTTTATATAGAACCAGCCTGGTTTTATATAGAATCACCCTGGTTTTATATAGAACCATCCTGGTTTCTATCCTCTTTTCTAAAGAACCCTCAAGGGACCCTTATTCTAAGAGTGTGTAAGCCAATGAAACAGCCTCTCCATATGATTGTTAAACAGGAATCAATCCATCAAACAATTATTTGTTGATTTAAGGAACCAAATCTTCCTGGAATGCATGAATTAAACTACAACAATCCTATAACAATAATCGTAAGCAAAGGCAATCATATGGGTTTTTATATATATTTTTTTATTCTTAACACAAATTTGTTAACATTGTTTTTCCATTACTGTATATTTTACTAACAGCACTTTGATTTTGTCAAACACGTCAACCTTGAAAATTGTTTGGAACTCCACGTGCTCATTTATATACAGTAACTGCATGTTGAATGGCTTTAACATGATGCATGTACAAACAGTAAATACAAACCCACATTCGTTATCATTTGGATGGACTTTACGGGTCGTCGTATATACACAGTCAATACAACCCCTGCTACATTCATACATAATTCCAAAAACACATTGACCCGTAACATCCCATACGCAATAATACCTGCATCAAAACATCTTCAATATTTTCCTTTAAAAGTTTTGTTACATAATAAAAGAATTCAAAAAACTTTACAACAAAGATAATATAATTATGGTGTTATAGGAACTGAGACTATATAATTGATTATGGAACATCACTAATATATTTACTTATCTTGTCATGCATAAAACATAGGGAATATGAACATGTATTAGGTACAATGTATGTATAAAAAATAGTTACATGGAAACAACGATGTCAAAATGCGTTATCAACATACATTCATTACACAGAGGCCACCCTCCCACAAATTTTCACAGGAAAAATCCATTCTGGTCGCTAAAATCTCCCTTTAATCAAAAATGTTGATTTTTTCAGAAGAAATAAGAGCTGATTCATTCATGTTAATTGTATTGACTGGTTATCACTTTATACTCAATATTTCTGCTACTTAGTCTCAAATGATGCCTTGATGCCATAGTAAATTGTTGTCAGTACCAAGCATAGCCCTTCACAATGAGAGTTGATAAACTACCTGTTACTTTGATGTGAGTGGCAGTTACTCTTCCACGAGTTCATCGCAATACTTGAAGTTTTTTATGTTTCTAGAAGTAGATTTTTCTACGAAATGGATGCAACAAGGATTCTTCAGATTTGTTTCTATTCAATATATTTAATAAAGCTCAATAGCCTTTTTACCAATCCTGAAATGATTTTCTGATTTTAAAAACATTGAATAAGTTTCTAATTTGACCAGACATGATTTAAGAAAAAACAGAAGAATTGTATGTAGAAAAAATTATTTTTTAGAAAGTTCCATATTAAATAATGTTTATATTTTTACATCTAGCATTAGTTTGACTTCATGAAAAGGTACACATTCCAACATTACACTTTGAATCCTCACAAAATATTGGAACATACAATAGGCTTGAGGTTACTACTGTTCACCATGCAATCACATCAAAATCAATTTATATTTTATATTCCAACAACTCAATAAAGTCATGAAGTTTCCAAATGTCTTGTCAATCACAATCCTTTAAGAGCAATATATACATTTCCCTGAGTCAGCCAATATTATAAACATCTGTACCATAAGACAACACATACAGACTAACTCTCATTCTTCATTGGGGGAGGGGGGGGGGGGGGGG